>PVKE010003430.1:0-72390 GCA_004027555.1 Craseonycteris thonglongyai | reverse complement strand
ACAAAGGCAGGTCAGCAACATAAACAAGATAACTTGAGCTGGTGGTAAATGCTGCGAAGAAGAAAGCGGGGCGGGGGAGGGACCCTGGGTCTGCTGCTCTGTTTCAGCTTGGTGCCCAGGCGCTTTTTAACCTTTTTTTTTCTTTTTTAATTAATTTATTTATTTTGACAGAGAGAGAGAGACAGAGACAGAGAGAGAACTGAACTGGGGGAGCTCCCAGTTCAGCATATGGTTCTGCACGGTCCGGGGCCAGGATTCGATCCTCGGTCCCCAGTGCTGCAAAGTGAGCGCTTAACCCACTGAGTCATCCCGGCTTCCCCCCCAGGCGCTTTTTAACCTGAGGGGATGATAGTCTGTGACCTGAGAAAGCTGTTGAGTCACTGGTGACAGCCTGGGGCTGAGCCCCTGTGGGGTGTGGCAGGAGGGCTGGCCTTCGGGGCACTCAGGGACAGTCTGGGAGGCCTCCCTGGGAAGGCCTGGGCTGGGGGTGGGGGTGGAGGGACAGGACAACTTAATGTTAGCTGTAAGCATGGTAGGAATACATCTGTTTTACCTCGTTGCGTTTTTATCAATTTATGAGTCATCCTTAAATAGCCATGATGCTGTGTCTGTCCTGTGACCTTCTCAGCTTTGTCCTGTTTCTCTTCTCCAGGCGGCTGGGGGTGGAGATGGGCAAGGTGCAGGTTTACCAGGAGCCCAACAGAGGTGAGCTGTCTCTGGCGTGCGTGACATCGGTCTCTTTGTGGATGGGACATACTGGCTCAGCCCTTCCCGCACTGTGGAAGCCCTTAAAACTCAGTGTGTAGTTAGCGCCGTTAGCAGGAGGTCAGGCAAGGCAGGTGGGTGAGCATGGTGTGAGATGCAGAGCCCCGGGCCGAACCACACACGGGGTCTCTAATGCCAGGTCTGCAACCCCATGCACTAAAACTCCGTAGGCACGTGGGCCAGCTCCTCAGCTGCATGGAAGCGCAGGCGCGGGTGTGGGGTGACCTTGTGTCACCTTTGGCGGCAGGAGCAGATCTCGTGTGCCCAGTGTTAGCAGTTGTTCCTCTCTACCTCTGTGTAAACTGCTGTGGGTGAGACTTCATGAGATCTTTAAGAAAGGCTTTTTGCTAATGATTTATGTCATTGCATCAATCAATTGTAAAAAGCACGTGTTATGTATTATTTATCCTTTGTCATTTGAAAGTGGCTTAGGTTCGGTCTCGATTATAGAAACCTGACGGCCTTTTGTCTTTCTCAGACGCATCCCCTGCTGGTTTTCATAGACGTTGTGGGGCTGCTTGGTAGAGGTGGATATTTGAGATCACTCTAGTGGGGGTGGTGGGCATCTTGACACCTCCTGGGCAAGCTACTTAACTTTGCTCAACTGCACATAATTACAGCTGTTTGAGGATTAAACGGGATGAGGTGTGTGCCTAACACAGCAGTTCTTGGCACGCAGTAAGTACTCAGTAAATGTTAGTTCCCTCTCCTTTCCACTGTAGGATTTCATCAAATACCTAAACATTATGAAACTTCCAGGAGACTTTGATGAAAAGGCAGAGTTTTGCTCTCACATCCCCACTCCTGCCCCTCTTCTCCCGTCACCCACGTTGCCCCACATGGCTTCAGTAGAAAGGACGTGTAATGGGAGGAAATGTGCAGGGAGAGTTAGGAGGAGACTCCACTGGGTAAGGGGATTGGGTGGGGGTCTAGTCTGGAAGGGAGAGCTGGTGAGGGGAGGCCCGGGAGTAGGTTGGTCCATGCTCCGGGTTCCTGAATGAGGCCGGAGACAGTACGTGGTGTCTGCTGGGAAGGGAGGAAAGAGGAAGCTAGTACTAGTGGATGGATTCCTTCCTGGTACCAGAGTCTGAAGGGCTGGGCTGAGGCACCACGTGAGGTAGGAGGTCCTGGAAGTCGCAGGATCAAGGTTCGCATCCAGATCTCGCTGACTCTGAAACTCATTTGCTTTTCATGGTACCACGTTCCTTTGTAAACCACGTATTGTATTGTTTTCATCATTTTCAATGAAAATGTTCAAACAGTTAAAAGAATAGTGCAGTGAACACCCATGTGTATATAGACCAGCTTGATTCGACCATTAACCTTTTGCTACGTGAATATGTATGTGTAGAAAGAAGTTGCAAACATCAAGAAACTTAAACCGTTTGTTTTTTTTTTTACTGCTTTTAAAGATTTTAAGTGTTCAGCAGTTACAGGAAATTTTTTTTATCAAAAAGAAAAATGTTTACATTTCAAATACAAAAGAAAACATGCAGTTATTCTTGGTTGATCTCTAGAACTCACCGATGCTCATGATTATTTTTACAACCCTTTGCGTCTACGCATCATGTGTGTCCTGTGTGCTCACTGAGCAATTATTTGCAGTTGCATTTTCTGTCAGCTTTACTTTGATGCAGATCTTCTTTAAAAGAAGCCAACTGAATTTGTCCAGTAAAAAGTCTCACATTTTTTTTTTGTTTGTTTTTTTTGAAAAACAATGGCTGCTATGATGTTTCTGGGCCTTCCTCCAAAGCTGAACTTGGAGGAACTTGACAATTCTTCAAAAGTTCAAATCCTTCATTGGCGTCATTTAGCAACTCTTCCTTGGCCTCATTGCGTGAGGTTATTGGAAAAAGCTTTCTTTTCACTTTCACCACCCAGGAGAGAGATTTCACACATTGCTTCCTTTTCTCACTGGATCGTCAGGATTCAGGCCAATATGAAATGCAGACAGCTTGTGGAGATTCACAAGGTCTTCCACCTTCCACCTAGGGTTCGAGAAATCTTCTTTCTCTCTGATGCCTCCGGAAAGCTGTATTGCAGAAGGAGAGCAACCAGTTCCAGTAATATTAGAGAAACCACCTTTTTCAAGTTCAACTAGGAAAACACTGTCTCCAGCTCCAGGATCGGCGCTGGAGCCTCCAGGGAGGTCTCCTGTTTCTGTAGCCACCTTACTAGTCGGTTCATTGTCTGATTCCTGTGGGTGATTACAAGCATTTGAGAGTAGGAATATTGGGCCTTGTTTATCTTTACTCAGATTATTTTAACATCTTGTGCCTAATATGTTCTTAACTATTGCTGGTTGAGAGAATAAGCATGTAATTTCCTATGAAGATACTGTGCTCAGCCTGGTATAAACTGCTTATCCATGACAAGTGAGAATGGAGGATTACTGGTTTCAAGGCAGAAATGCCTTTCCATCTTAAAGATACCCTGTACCTAACTGTGCTTAAAAGTGTGATTAATGGCATTGTGTTTATTATCCTCTTGTAGTGTCCAAAACCTAACCTGTTTTGTAATAGTTCCGGTTTCCATATTTCATAACGTGGGGAATGATGCAAATTTTTTGTGTGCTTTTACAAATATAAATTATATGCCTTCTTTACCCCTCCCCTCTTTGTACCTTTTCCTGCCAGAAACAAGAGTACAGATTCAAGAGTCCGTGAGGGGCAAAGATGTCTTCATCATCCAGACCGTTTCCAAGTGCGTACCTGTGCAGCAGGACAGCTGTGGCATGGGTTCTGGCTTGGGCAGGAGTGTGTAGTGTAGTGAGAGTTGGTGAGACAGGCAGAGTTCAGAGAGTTTTAAAGTCTGTCTGTCTTACTCTGCTCATTATTCTGACTTAACTGCTTGCTGACTTTTATGTGTTCTTTCGGTGTCCTTGCAAGGTGGAGATAACCAATTACCATTGTCCCGCCTTGTCCACACGGGATATGTTCCAAGACTCTCAGGGGACATAGTGAACCCTGTCTGTGCTGTTTTTCCCTATATACACATCCCTATGGTGAAGTTTAATTTACAGATTAGGCACAGTAGGAGATTAACAACAATAAGTAACAATCGAATAGACCAGTTAAAATGATACCCTGTAATAAAAGGTATGTGAATGTGGAGTCTGTCTCGGTGACTGATGTGATAACTGAGTGGGTTTACTATGTGACTGATGGGCAGGTACTGTGTAGAGCGTGGATATGCTGGGCAGAGGGTGGTTAACATCCCAGGCGGGACGGGGTGGAATGCCGAGAGATCTTATGCCACTCAGAACAGCGTGCAATTTAAAACTTACGAATTGTGTGTCTCTGGCATTTGCCACTTAATATTTTCCTACCGGGGTTGGCTGTGGATAACACACCGCAGGAAGAGAGACAGGATGGGGGTGCTGCTGCATTGGAGTAGAGGTTTCCCATGGTGGTAGCACCCCCGTTCACGCTCCGCATCAGGCTGGGGAATTGTGCACAGAGCTGGTCTCGCTGCTTCTGGCTGGTGGGTTACCTCAGTCCTTTCATCTTCCGGAACCTCGTGTATGTCCACTTGGGTCACCGTGCAGGGTTTGTGTGCTGCTGGAGAGGATGTAGGATCGAGGACTCGGGTGGCGCTTGTACTTCTCCTCATTTTCAGCTCCTTTTGTCCTTCCGCTTGTTTTTGTTCATTTCAGCACGTCATTCTGCCCCTGCCTGAGCCTTAAGTCATGGCAGAGGCGTGAGCAGCACGTGGCTGACACTTGGTGGGACAGGGAGGTGTTTCCCAGCGCCTCACATGCTGCCTCTGGGTTTCAGGGACGTGAACACCATCATCATGGAGCTCTTGATTATGGTGTATGCGTGCAAGACCTCTTGTGCCAAGAGCATTATCGGCGTGATTCCCTACTTCCCCTACAGCAAGCAGTGCAAGATGAGGAAGAGGGGCTCCATTGTGTCCAAGCTGCTGGCTTCCATGATGTGCAAGGCTGGTAAGGGAGACTCATGGGGGGCCTGGGAGGTTTGTTTCCGCCTTAGAAATTGCAAAGCATTGTTTGGACAATGAGATTGCTGAACAGAGTAAAAATAGCGACACAGCTCTTAAAGGTAGCTAATTTATAGTGCAAAAACAGTGCAGAGAATTCTGTCCTGTTCCCAACTCCTGAGAACGCCGAGGTAATGAGAACACAACTTATTTTTTTCCATCTCCTTTGTTTAAAAAATTGTATCGTGGGGCAGCTGGGATGGCTCAGTGGGTTCAGCGCTCACTTCGCAACCCCCGGGGACTGAGGATCAAATCCCGGCCCCGGCCCGTGTGGACCTGTATGCTGAACTGGGGTGTGCGTCCCATGCGGGAGGCCCCCGGCCCGGTTCCCACCCTGTGCGGCCCCGCCCACCTGTGTGCTGTGTCTTCTGTGTTGGCAGGTCTGACTCATCTCATCACTATGGATCTACACCAGAAGGAAATCCAGGGCTTCTTCAACATTCCTGTTGATAACTTAAGAGCATCTCCCTTCTTATTACAGTACATTCAAGAAGAGGTGAGCCAGCCCCCTTTCTTACTGAACGTTCTGTTTAGAGTTGGAAGACACTTCTGTTGCCTTGGGCTGTCCGTAAAAGTCTAAACCTTGATGTAGGCTGCTTAAAGTACTGCTCACTTTCTAGATGTACTCAGTGTATTTTTAGATTCTTAACTGTGGTTTGTTTCTTTTTCTAAGCTCCTAAGCTTGCTTTATGTCTTTTGGACCTAGAATTGAGGTGGTCATGATAGTTGTCTCTCTCATTGATCCATGAGTGGTCCTGGCCCTCTTTTATGTACCTACCTGCCCACCTGGTCTCTGTCATCGTCTGTCTGTCGTAGTTGGCGTCCACGGTCCTGCTGCCCAGCAAGTCGACTAGAACCATCCTGACGAACCCCCACCCGAGGTGCTCTGTTCCTGAATCCTGTCTCCTTTTTCTCACAGGTTCCTTCTTGTGCCGTTGTATTGCATTCATATATATCTATGTATATTGATGTATAGAGACACTTATGTGTGTAAACATATGTTATTCGAAGACAAAACCCCAAAATAAGCATTTGAACTTTACAGAGAAGACACTGTGTGGTTTTTTGGGAATGTTTCACTTGCTGCTACTGTCGTGAGACTCGTCCACACTTGTGTGCCCCAGTTCATGTGTTTTGGCTTCTGAGAAATACACACTGTGCAGCTGTTGCCACAGTTTATTCAGGTCCTGTGAACACCCTACACGGGTCACCCAAGAGTGTCGTGGTCACATACCTGGGGTAGACATGCTGGGCGGTGCGGTGTGTGGGGTTGATAGTTTCCAGAGCACGTAGGCCATCGTCCATTTCCACCAGTGATGAGCCAGCGACCCAGTGGGTCCATCTTTGCTTCAGTACCTCCCAGAATTAAAGCTCTTGGCCACTTGAGCAGCTGTGATAAGGTGTCTTATGGTCACTGGATGGACATACTGCTGCCAATGTCAGAAGCTGAGCATCTCTCACCTGTTTCCTCTTCTGTGGAAAGATGCTCAAGGCCGTTTGTATCCACTGGTTTTCTTGTTTTTTTTGTGAGTTGTTGGCGATCTTTTTTATTCTCGATTCCAGCCGTGTGTTCGTATTTGTTCCACGTGTACCTCTAAGTCTGTAATCTGTCTTTTCCTGTTATTTATGGAGTCTTGATACGCAGACACATTAAAATCTTTTTTGTTGAAGTGAAATTCACATAACGTAAAACTTATCATTTTCGTACAAACCAGGGCGTGGTATTTAATACATTCATGATGTTGATAATATTTTTTTTCAGGGTAGACGTTTCTTTATTTTCCAAAGAAGAAGTTACTGTGACCTTTCCTTTTAGGAAAACTTTAGAGTGGCTAGATGACATTTGTGAGTCTGTTGCAGCGTTCCTTTGTGCTGGCTGTTGTGTGTTGTGGGGACCTGGCCGTAACCCCGCCCTCTTGTCTGTGTCAGATCCCGGATTACAGGAACGCAGTGATTGTGGCCAAATCTCCAGCCTCAGCCAAGAGGTAGGTGGGGGGCTCATGGCTGCATGACCTCGGGGCTGCCCCCGGGAATGGTTAGGCCCCTGGTGCCCACTGCTGTCTCTCATTTTTATTCTGTGGACTGATCGTTTCAGAGATTGTCTGCCAACTCCATTTATGGGTGGTGATTAGTTCTCTTTGTTTTTTTCAACCCCAGTCTGTGATCCCCCTCGTCTGTCTTGACTAGAGCCTCCACGTTGGGGGGCCCCAGTCCAGTGCTTCCTCACTCCCAGTCTGGGGGCTGCTGGGTGTTGATATTCAAACCTGGCATTTCAAATGCTAGCAAATGTGCCCTGTTGTTTGCTGCCTTTAATTCAAAGAACTCAGTGTTTCATTAACAGAATTATGTCCAGCCCGGAGGCCTTACTGGTATGTGTTAAAAGGTGACATTTTACAACGCTGAGATGCCCTGAGGCTCACGAGTGGGGCAGTTCCTGAGTCACGTGTCACGTAGCCGAGCGCTGTGTCTGGGCTGAGGGCCCTGCACCAGCGTTTCCTGAACAGCCACACTGTTGGGGAGGGAAGGAGCCAGGGCGGGCACAGAGCCCTCCTGGGGGAGCTCTTAGAATCACTCCTGCAGGTGCATACGGGGGTCGGGTCGCTCATCTGATGACAGGCAGAAGCATGCAGCTCCTCCCACTCGATGGAGACAGACAGGCTTTCCCTGAGTCAGGAGCCCGCCCTCCTGCTAGTCAGTATCCTGCTGGAGGTTCTGGGGAGCAGAGGAGGGAGTGGGGGGCACCGGCATGGAGAAGAAGTAAAGCAGTCCTGACAGCAGGTGGTGTGATTGTTTACGTAGGAAAATCTGATGAAATCTACAAAATTGCTGTTAGGACTGATGCATGAGCTTAGCAGGTTTGCAGAATATAAGATCAATAAGCAAAAATTTATTATATATCTGCATACAAACAATGAATAGTTGGAAATTGAAGTGAAAAATAAAACCATGTAGCATCAAATTAAGTGAAACATTTAGGGACAAATCTAAGATGTTGAAGACTTGTACACTGAAAAATACAAATCACTGCCAAGAAAAATTTAAGACCCAAATGAGTAGAGAAAGTCACTGTTCATGAGTCAAAAGACTCAATTTGTTAAGATTTCATTTCTCCCCTAATTGGTCTGTAGAATTGATAGCTGCCAATCAAAACAGCAGGCTTTTTTGTAGCAGTTGACAAGCTGATTCATGTGGAAATGCAAAGATCCTACGGGTGAAAAAGGATAAACAGAAAAACAGGTCAGTGGGACAAAACAGTCCAAAAATAGACCCACATGCATCTGCAAAACTGATTTTCAACAAAGGTGCAAAGGCAAGTCAAGGGAGAAAGAAGAGTCTTGCGAACAGATGGTATTGGAATAATCGGATGTTCACATGCAAAATAAATGAATTTTGAGCCATATCTCATAGCACATATAAAAACCCATTTAAAAATGAATCATATACCTAAATGTTAAATCTAAAACTATAAAACTTCTAGAGGAAAACATAAGTGAAAATCTTTGTGACCTAGATTTCCTAAATGTGACACCAAAAGCACACACAGGTCATGAACAGAAGCTGTTAAGTTGGACATTGTCAGAATGAAGATTGCTCTTCAGAAGATAGAGTGATAGGAGGAGGCACAGGTTATACGAATATATTTGTAAAGCGTGTATCTGACAAAGGGCTTGTATCCAAAGTATGTAAAGATTTCTCAAAACTTAAGAGAACTAACAACCCGATTAATAAATTAGCAAAAGATAAACAGACCCTTTAGCAAAGAATATATATGGTGACAGAAAGGCACTGGAAAAAGTGTTCAACACCATTGGTCTTGGGAGAGATCCAAATTGAGCCTGCATGTCCCTTCAGAGCGGGTGACGTGACAGTAGCTGACCACACCGGGTGTGGGCGAGGATGTGGAGGATGGAACACTTGTGGGAATGCAAGACGGTAGAGCCACTTCTAAAAACAGCTTTGTGGGTTTTTTTTAAGAGTTACGTACCTGCCTGCCATATGGTCCAGCCATTCTACTCTTGAATATCTACCCAAGAGAAAAGAACACATGCGTCCATATAGAGATTTGCACGTGAATGTTCATAGCGGTTTTGTGGTAGCTCAAACCTGGAAACAACCCGAAAGCCTGTCAACAAGTGGGCAGACCGAGAGACCCATGCAGTGGGCTTCTTCCCAGCAACACAAGGGGACAGCCTGGCCACACGCCGTGCAACATGGAGGGCCTTCAGGAGTTACGCTGCCTGAGGCCAGAGGGAGCTGCATGCTCTTAACTCCACTTGGGAGGTTCTAGGGGAGAGAGGACTGGTGGTAGACGGTCTCCGGTTGCTGGAGCTGGAGGAGAGACCGCAGAGGTACAGGCAGTGCCTTGCTTGTCTGAAAGCAGTGGGGAACTCTTGTTTCTGCCGTGCTGATGTTCACACGGATACGTGCGTAGGTCAGAGATCATTCGATTGTGTAGTTGAGATATGTACGTTTTCTCTCAGTTGTACCTTCATAAAACTTAAAAAACCAACGTGTGATGAATACCTAGCGCCCTTTCTCTCCTGTGGATGGCCCTCCCTCTGAGGGGAGAATTGGCGGTTATAGGTGAGGACGCTGGGGCTCAGGCAGGTGGCTGTGCAGACCAAGACGCTGCTGCCCCCGTGGTGCCCGCTGCCATGGGGACGTGCATGTCACCTGGGGGCTCCCCACACTTGGTCCTGGGTGCTAAGGCTCTAAGGTGATTTCTTATTCCTGTCGTTAATCCTCGGAGACACTGCATGGTGTGTGCGTTCTTTCAGCGCGTCTCCTGTAGACATGGAGAGCGCAGCTCCGCCCCCGTCCTGACGCGTGTCCCATGCTCTTTCTAGGGCGCAGTCCTTTGCTGAGCGCCTGCGCCTGGGCATCGCGGTGATCCACGGGGAAGCGCAGGACGCCGAGTCGGACCTGGTGGACGGCCGGCACTCCCCGCCCATGGTCCGGAGCGTGGCTGCCATCCACCCCAGCCTGGAGATCCCCAGTGAGTGCGCCTGCCTCTGACGCTACAGCTGATGGCTGTCCTGTGTTCTCTCCCATGTGTGAATGGCCCCTTCTCCTTTGTGTTGTTCAAGTTGGCAGGAGCTGACAGATACCTTCCCTGGCCCTGTGGTGTGAGAGCCCTTTATGTGCAGTGTGTCTCGTAGCAAAACCTCTGCGAGTGCTCCGGCCGATCAGACTCAGTGGTGGCGCTCAGGGAACCTCAGTCAGTCAGTCACATGTCCTGTGGTGTCACACAAGGAGCAGGCCCTCTGCACAACTTACCCACTCAAAATACTAGAGAAGTCTAAGGGCTCATCAGAGGGCAGGCCTTGGTAGACTGTTGTATCAGGACTGCTCACTGTGTAGCCTTTGAAACAAGAGATGGACTTTGTTTTGTTTCTTTTCTCCTGTGATTGCCCTGGCCAGCATGGTGGGAGTTGAGCTAGGGGCCGTGCTGGGAGCCATGGCGAGAAGTCTGTGGTGGCCGTGGCGGCGGGAGCTGTGGCACCATAAGCCATGGCAGCAGGGGCTGTGGCCGGGGGCTGTGGCACTGGAAGCTGTGGCACCGGGAGCTGTGGCCTCGAGAGCTGTGGCACCGGTTGACATGGCCTCGGTTGTCGTGGCAGCGGTTGGCGTGGCTTTGGGGGCCGTGGCATCGGGGGCCTTGGCACCGAGAGCCGTGGCACCGGGAGCTGTGGCTTCGGGAGCCGTGGCATCGTGTGCCATGGTGGGAGCCGTAATGACAGGGGCTGTTGTGGCAGAGGCCTTGGTGGGAGCAGCATGCTTGTCTTGCTCCTGGTCTCGGGAAGGTTGAGGATGTTCCCTTCTGTTTCTAGTTTCTTGGGTTTTTTTATTATGAGACGGTGACATTTTAATACAGAAATGTGTGTGTGTGTTTCGTCTGACCAGTGCTGATCCCTAAGGAAAAGCCCCCGATCACAGTCGTCGGTGATGTGGGCGGGAGGATCGCCATCATCGTGGTACGTGAACCTCCTTCCTGTTCGTTGTCACGTGTGCCATTCCCTGTTGCTGGCTTGCTCTTCGGGGGTGTGGGGGTATGGCAAGGTAAGTTGTTTAAGTTGGGGCCTTGTGCTAAATGTTTACTTTGGTCCAAAAATGGAAAATGGTTGCCATTAGCTTGTTAAGAAACTGCTAGTGGTTACCTGAGGGTAAGGGGGGAGGGGGGAGAGAGAATGATGGCAGGGAGGGGCGAGGGGGCACCAGCTACATGGTGATGGAAGGAGAGCTGATTCTGGGTGGTGAGCACATAATGCAGTACATGGGTGATGTCATGTAGAATTGTGCACCTGGAAACGATCTCATTGTTACCAACCAATGTCACCCCAATAAATTTAACAACTAAAAAACAAAAAGTAAACCACTAACCACTTGGTTACCGTATTTTCCGGCGTATAAGACGACCGGGCGTATAAGACGACCCCCTAATTTTACAGTTAAAACATAGGTTTAGGCCTATATTCGCTGTGTAAGACTACCCCCCACTTCCGAGGCTGTAGTCTTATACAGCGAATATAGGCCTAAACCTATGTTTTAACTGTAAAATTAGGGGGTCGTCTTATACGCCCGGTCGTCTTATACGCCGGAAAATACAGTAGCTAAGTAGCGTGCGGCTGTTTGTTATAACATGGAGACAGTTTTGTGATGGGAATAGGGCACAGAACTGATTACGACTGTTTAAAGCACACGTCCTCTCACACGTCACAGCCGGTGCACAGAACGGGGATGTTCACCGATGAACTCCCTGCCGCGTGCGCCTCTGGGCTGTCCCCTGTCCACTGACCCTGTCTCCTCTTCCCTGGAGTTGGGGTGCGTCCCCCCGCAGTGTGGATGCGTTCTCCAACCTAGAAGCTCCTCCTCCCGCCCCTCCCCTCCGTGGGGCTGATTCTAGCTTCTGACCATGGCTTGTTTCTTCCAGTGACCGGCCCTCACCCAGGAGCCACCCAGAGGCCCCTCGTTAGAGTGGGGGACAGTGCTGGCGCCCAGGCAGTTGGGGCTTCAGGACCCCTGTTCAGGGACCGGTGACAGAGGCTTTATATAAATATTTTTTCTCTTGTTTCACGTGGGGAATCTGTGGCCATGGATTGGGAACCACTGAGCTGGCTACCAGGTCACAAGTAATAATTGCTTCTCCTGTTATAAAAACAAGTACAAAGCGTATTCCCATATGCCCGGTGGAGAAACTTTGGAAAGTAAGGGAGAGAAGCAAGAAAAGAGGGAGGAACCACCCAGAGTCAAAGCATCTTCTAGCAGTTTTGCTGTGTGTTTAAAACTGCTCAGCGTGCGTTTCAGGAGCCACTGCGTGGTGAGGGCTCAGTGCTGGACGTAGGGTGTAGAGAGGAGACCCCGGGGGGCTGCAGGTGGGCGGAGGACGGCCTGTGAGTGACAGCTGTGCAGGAGCCTGTGAGAAAGGCTCAGTGGGAGTGCGGCGGGGGCAGGGACCAGCCATGTGACCGTGCAGTCGGGACTCGTGGAAATGGAGCTGCACAGGATTACCGTGAAGCTGTTGGACCCTTTCTCTGGGTTGTCTGAGCCCAGCTTTTCAAATGTGTTCACATGCCTTTTGCCCAATCTGTGATCTGACAGGATGACATCATTGATGACGTCGACAGCTTCCTCGCCGCCGCGGAGACACTGAAGGAGAGAGGAGCGTACAAGATCTTCGTGATGGCGACACACGGCCTGTTGTCCTCAGATGCTCCCCGGCTCATTGAGGAGTCTGCCATCGATGAGGTAACGAGCTGGCTGTGTGCGCCACCCGCCTCATCCCCCGGAGACCCGCCAGCACTAAACGGGGTTCCCGCCACACACACAGGGTCCCCCTTGGCCCTTCTTAGAGACACGAGAGCTTGTGCCTCCGAGAAGCTAAGTGACTGCCGAGCATTTGGGCTCCAACCTCAGTGTGCCTGACGCCAAAGCCCTGCCCTCCCTGCAGCCTCCTAGGGGCAGCTTTCCTAAGCGCCCTCCGCGCCCCGTGAGGCGGGAGCAGGGCTGGCGGGTGTGCTGCCCTGCTGTGCACCACGCTCAGGCAGCGGCCGCCCGGGGGGGCGGGGGTGAGTGTGTAGTGCACACTTGTAGCCGTGCCAGTCCCTCTTGATTCCTGGGCATTGCATCTGATATTAGTCAACCTCCATTCACTTTTCCTAATCCCACATTTTGCTCTTCACGTTCTATCTCCTTGAGCCAGAAGCCACGTGGTTTGGTGACGTTCTTTGTTGTCTCCCTTGACTGAAGGTGGTTGTCACCAACACGATCCCACACGAGATCCAGAAGCTGCAGTGTCCCAAGATCAAGACAGTGGACATCAGCATGATCCTGTCGGAAGCCATCCGCCGCATCCACAACGGCGAGTCCATGTCCTACCTGTTCAGGAACATCGGCCTGGACGACTGAGCGTGGCCGGCGGGAGTGCGGCCGGCTGTTCCCAGTGGCCACTGTGCTGGTCCCTGTTTTGTTCATTCCTAGCAACAGAGACCAACTTTTTATGTCTGTTTGGATGTTTGTGAGTTTTTTGGGCAATTTTTATAAAAGAAAAACTATATTCTCCTCTTAAATAACCTTGTTTTTAGTTTAACTATTTAAAACGTAACTTGGAATAAGATTTTTGAGCTCACAAACAAGCCTTCTTCCAAAATAGTTGGAGCCTCAGTGCTTAAGGACATTTAATGAAATAAATGACCTTGTATAGTAACTGCAATTGAAAAGCCAAAAACTATACTATTGAATCCAGTAGGTGACATTTTTAGAAATGATTTTATAGACAAGCATATGGAGTATGTGACCATTATTTATTTTCTGCAACAAAAGGAAAAATAACAGCTTACTGTGTTTGTGTGTGTTTTCTAAAACTTTGTGTTTTAGCAGTTATTTTATAACTAAAATAAAACGAAAGCTGAGTATACGTATGTAGGTGTTGAAATGTTCGTCAGCTTGAAGTTTTCTCTTTCGCAGCTTCTAACGGGGACACAGGACGTCACGCTGCCCGTACTTACCCAGGACCCTGAGGTCATGTGACCGAGTGCCGCCACCTGGCCGATGTGTGATCACGTGGCTGGCATGTAGTCATGTGGCTGGTATCATGTGACCGGTGGGGGGGGAGCTAGGGCCAGGGCTGCTTGGGTGGGGCTCCTTGTTTGGCAGCCGATCTGGTCATTCTCCAGGCAGAAAATGCCACCGCGTGCTCTGGGGGCTGACACGCTGCCAGGGGGTCACCAATGGGCCAGCGATGTGACCCTTGTCAGCGTGAGGCCTCTGAGTGGTATCTGGCCTAGAGCTGAGGACTCGAAACTTGCACCTCAGCATTTATCAGACGGTGGGATCCTGGGATCCCACGTTAGGTCATGTGTGGGCAGCCCCATCCAGCTCGTGGGGGGGAATTAAGACTTTCTCACCAAGTAGATGACTCTTTCCTAAAAGCCGTAACCCTTTGCTCTCCACCTGTCTGGTTAGAACATGCAATAAAATAGCTTGCTGTTTGCAGTCCCGAGTTGGGCCAGAAGACTTGGGAGCTGTGACCACGGTCCTGTTGGGTGGGGTGGGAAGGTGGAATGTGGCTGGAATTCCTCCCTCAGCCCTCCGCTGGGACACGCTCCTCCCATCAGCTCCTCGAGGTCACTTCACCTTGGTCCAGGACTTTACTTTCTTAAGATTTGTCTGAAAGGAGAGAGAGAAGGGGGAAGGCCCAGAGTCATCTCAATAGTTGTATGTTGGTTGCGACATGGTCTCATGCCCCATAGGTGGATATGGGGCCATGGCAGCAGGGGCTGTGGCAAGTTTTATGGCATCGGGAGCTGTGGCCTTGGTCGCCGTGGCACTGGTTTGATGTGTCTTTGGTCGCCGTGGCACCGGTTGACGTGGCCTCAGATGCCGTGGCACCGGTTGACATGGCTTTGGTCACCGTGGCCTCGGCCACCGTGGCTTTGGGAGCCGTGGCCTCGGTCACCGCGGCACTGGTTGATGTGGCCTTGGTCGCCATGGCATCAGTTGGCGTGGCCTCGGACACTATGGCACCGGTTGACATGGCTTCGGGAGCCGTGGCCTCATGTGCCATGGTGGGAGCCTTAACGACAGGGGCTGTTGTGGCAGAGGCCTTGGTGGGAACAGCATGCTTGTCTTGCTCCTGGTCTCGGGAAGGTTGAGGATGTTCTTTTCTGTTTCTAGTTTCTTGGGTTTTTTTATTATGAGACAGTGACATTTTAATACAGAAATGTGTGTGTGTGTTTTGTCTGACCAGTGCTGATCCCTAAGGAAAAGCCCCCGATCACAGTCATCGGCAATGTGGGCAGGAGGATCGCCATCATCGTGGTACGTGAACCTCCTTCCTGTTCGTTGTCATGTGTGCCATTCCCTGTTGCTGGCTTGCTCTTCGGGGGCCGTGGGGGTGTGGCAAGGTAAGTTGTTTAAGTTGGGGCCTTGTGCTAAATGTTTACTTTGGTCCAAAAATGGAAAATGGTTGCCATTAGCTTGTTAAGAAACTACTAGTGGTTACCTGAGGTTAAGGGGGGAGGGGGGAGAGAGAATGGGGACAGGGAATGGGGAGGGGGTACCAGCTACATGGTGATGGCAGGAGAGCTGATTCTGGGTGGTGAGCACATAATGCAGTACATGGGTGATGTCATATAGAATTGTGCACCTGGAAACTACCTCATTGTTACCAACCAATGTCACCCCAATAAATTTAACAACTAAAAAACAACAAATCAGCTCCTGGAGGTCACCTTCACCTTGGTCCAGGATTTTATTTTGTTGAGGTTTGTTTGAGAGGAGAGAGAGAGAAGGGGGAGGGCCCAGAGCCATCTCCATAGTTGTGCATTGGTTGCGACATGGTCTCATGCCACACAAGTGGACGTGGGGCCGCACGGGGCGGGGACTGAACTGGGGTCCTACCCACATGGGAGGCGAGAACCTTGGCCGCCCTCCTGGTGGTCACCATTTGCGCCTCAGCTCAGCACATGGGGTTGCACAGGCCGGGGCCGGGAATTGAGCCCCGGACCTTGCAGTTGCGAGGCAGGTGCTCAACCAGCATTCCCCAGGACTTTTAATGGAGGAGGTGGGGATGGGGCTGTGATCTCGCGGGATTTATTTCCTTCAGAGAGAGACCCAGGCTGAGCAGAGGGGGAGGCAGGTTTGACAAATCGATCCTCCTGGCGGGCACAGCATGACTTGAGTTGATCCCACATCTCTGCCAATGGCAGGGGCGGGGGCAGCTGGGGAGGGCAGTCCAAGGCTGCCCGGCTTTACCGTAAGCAGCGGCTTTGTTTCTTCTCTACCCGGTCCTTCGTGGGAGGGGGTTAATCTGTAACTGCTTCCCACCCCTGCTGACCGCATAGGAGGCACGTCTGCTGCTCACTCATTAACACTTTTCTGGAAGGAGGCCACGTGTCCCGGTTTAAACTCCAAACACATCGCGAAGACCCAGCCCGCGTCGCCGTAACTGGTGGCCTCGCAAGCATGGCTGTGAAATGACCGAGAGGTGACGTCACCTGCCCGAGTAGCTTGCTGAGCACCCAATGGCACCACGTGCAGAAAATCGAATCCGTGGCCAGAGGTGGGCGCTGGCTAGATAGACTGGGTCCCTGCGTGATCCTTGGGGGGCATGGGTACCTCAATAGATGGACAAGATGAGGGGCTCGGGCCCAGTTCGCTGCTTTGGAAAGAGCAAGAAAGCGTGGTGACAGGTCTTTACTGCCCAACATGGGGACCTTCTGGGGCCAGGAGTGTCATGGCTGGAAGTGGCCACCTTATGTGAGAGTCACCATCCCCGGTCCCGGGTCCACACCCGGCCAGTAGCTTCAGAAGGACCCAGCTGCCCATCCAGGCTTCCTTAGGGGAGGCCGGGATGGCTCCGTGGTCGAGCGCTTGCCTCACCATTTCGGGGGCCGGGGTACAATTACCCGGCCCGGGCAACCCATGTGCTGAACCGTGGTGCAACTGGTTCTCGCCCCCAGTTCGGGTCCCACCCCGCGTGGCCCCACGTCCACCTGTGTGGCATGAAACCACGTCACAGCGGACAACGTACAACGATGGAGACGGCTCTGGGCCCTCCCCCTTCTCTCTCTCCCTCTCACCTGCTTTCAAACAATAAAAATAAATCCTTAAAAAAAATAAAACAATTAGACTTTTAGGTCACCGAGTCCGTTCTGGGTCTGTGCTGGGTGCCTTTGGATCCCTTAAGATCCTGCTGATTTCCCCAAACCCGCCTCCTCCCTCCTCGATGCCCTCCCCAAGGCGGTGGGGGTGGGGAGCGGAGGAGACGTTCTCGTGACGGACACCCACTGGGAAGCCGTTTCGCTGCCCGGCGCCACACGTGGCCTGGATGGACATGGCACTGTCCCGCTGGGCTTAATGATCAACCTCTCCTGGGGCATCATGTTCTGGACAACCCCGTGGGCCCCCCAATCCCTCGGCCTCTGAGCACCTACCGGCGGCGGCAGGATGGTGGCGGACAACTCCACCGGCGACCCCCACGCCCCCGGGCCCCAGCTGAGTGTGGCTGACATTGTCACCATCACAGTGGTCTTTGCCCTGAACCTGGCCGTGGGCATATGGGTGAGAGAGCAGCACTGCTGGGGTGTGGGGACCCTGGTTGCATGTGCCCACGGCATCTGTGTCGACCCCCCTGGCCCGCCTGGGGTCCGCTGGGGTCCTGCACCCAGCCCCGGGGTAGAATTGCCCGAGACCATGATGACCAACCTCCTTTCTCTCTTTGGACGATGGCTTCTCAGTGTTACGAGAAGCTTGAGGGGCTTTCATAGGGCCGGGGGCCGGGGCCTGTGTCTCCCAGATGAGGGCAAGTGTCTGCCTCAGCGACTGGGTCTCAGGGGTTCCTGGCTTGTGCCCCAGACCTGTTGGATCAGAACCCAGAGGTGGGGAGAGACAGGCAGGGGACTGGGTGTCTCCATTTTCAACCAGCTCCCCGGGGTGCCCCCCATCTTCTCTGACCCCCGCCAACCTGAGAGGCTGTCCCGGGTGTCGTGGACCTCAGGCACCTGGCTGAGGAGGGTTTGCATACAACAGGTCACCTTCACCTGGGTCCAGGACTTCATTTTGTTAAGATTTGTTAGAGAGGAGAGAGCGAGAAGGGGGAGGGCCCAGAGCCGTCTCCATAGTTGTACGTCGTTAGCTGGGACACAGTTTCATTCCACACAGGTGGACATGGGGCTGCGCAGGGCAGGAACCAAACTGGGGGCTCCCCGCATGGGAAGCACACCCCAATTTAGCACATGGGTCCGCATGGGCCAGGGCCGGGATTCAATCCTCTGTCCCGGGGGCTGCAAAGCAAGCGCTCAACCCGCTGAGCCATCCCGGCTTCCCCGAGGCCACGTTTTCTTGTCCCTTCGTCCGGGGGGTGGATGTTGGGGTTGTTTCCACCCTCCGGCTTCCACCTACTGCTGAGAACGTTCGTGCATGCCCAGTCTGAACGCCCAGTCTCAGTCCTCTTAGAGGAGCCCCCTGGGTGGTTCCGCATCTGCGTGCGGGGCCACCACTTAACGTCCCCTCCAGGGACGCACAGGGTCTGATTTCTGCTCCCCGTCCGGCAGTCCTCCTGTCGAGCCAGGAGGAACACAGTGAGCAGCTACTTTCTGGCAGGCAGGGACATGACATGGTGGCCGGTGAGTGACCGTCCTGCTGCCCCTCCTTCCGGTGGGTCCACCTCTGCCCCTGGGCAGCTCAAGCAGGTGGGGATGGGGCAGGCTGAGGCCGGTGGGCGGTCCCTGGCAGGGGCGTAGGGGGGTGCTGGGGGGCTTTGGAGTCTGGGTGGGCTGGCCCTGACCCCTCTCCCACCCCCACACTCCAGATCGGGGCTTCCCTGTTTGCCAGCAGCGAGGGCTCAGGCCTCTTCATCGGACTGGCAGGCTCTGGTGCGGCCGGAGGGCTGGCGGTGGCGGGCTTCGAGTGGAATGTGAGGGCTCAGAGCGTGGGCACGGGCTGTGGGTGGGCACAGCCACCTTGAAAGGCCCTCGAGGGGGGCTACGTTAGTCACCTGTCCGTGGCCAGGGGGCACTGCCCAGCAGCGTGGGCTGTGAGGGTCCCAATGGGCTCTGTGCAGGGGTATTCCTGGGGGGGGTCCAGCTGTCTGAAGGCCAACAAGCAGGGCAGAGTGCACGCAGGAAAGCAGCCGCTAGAGGTGCGAGGAGGGCAGGGCTGCCCCAGGGCCCGTGTCGTCCGGGGCTTGTGGGCGCTGTGCCCACTGCCCTCCCCTGCCGCCCACCCTCAGGCTACGTACGTGCTGCTGGCCCTCGCCTGGGTGTTCGTGCCCATCTACGTCTCCTCGGAGGTGAGTCTGCGCCTGGCCCCAGGGGGCGGGTGATGGGCAGGACTCCCTCCCCTCAACAGGGCTCCTCTCACAAGCGGGTGAGCTCGCAAGCTGGTCTGTTGTTGGTCCAGGTGGCATTCCTAGCAGCGCACAAGGCAGGTCCCCAGGACTGCCGCCCGGTGCCTTGTCTGCGGGTTTCCAATCCCCTTCCACACTGCATCTTAGGGGTGGTGCTCCAGCTACCTGGGCACACAGGCCGCACACCTGGGCTGCACACCTGGGCTGCACACCTGGGCAGCTCACCTGAGCTCTATACCTGAGTGGCACATACTAGTGGCACACCTGGGCTGCACACCTGGGCTGCACACCTGGGCCGCACACCTGGATAGCACACCTGGGCCACACACCTGAGCTGCGTAACTGAGCTCTATACCTGAGTGGCACATACTGGTGGCACACCTGGGTTGCACACCTGGGCGGCACACCTGGGCTTTATACCTGGGCTGCACACCTGGGCGGCACACCTGGACTTTATACCTGGGCTGCACACCTGGGCGGCACACCTGGACTTTATACCTAGGCTGCACACCTGGGCAGCACACCTGGGCAGCACACCTGGGCTTTATACCTGGGCTGCACACCTGGACTTTATACCTGGGCTGCTCACCTGGGCAGCACACCTGGGCTGCACACCTGGGCTCTACCCCTGGGCGGTGATCACCGCTTCCAAACTTGTCCCTCCGTCCCCAGCCCCGGCCCCTTCAGTCCATTCCTCCTCGCAGCCCTGAGGGGCCCGCGGGGGGCCCGCCACTCCCCTGCCTACACCTTTGGGACGTCCACCGCCTGGGCCTGGGGAAGCCCCGGGCCCTGAACGCCGGGGGTGGTCTCGGCCGGGTGCTCAGCCCCCGCCCCCCGTGCGCCCTCAGATCGTCACGATGCCTGAGTACATGCAGAAGCGCTACGGAGGCCGGCGGATCCGCATGTACCTATCTGTCCTCTCCCTGTTGCTGTCTGTCTTCACCAAGATATCGGTGAGCCGCTCGGGGGCGGGGTGTGGGGCCCAAACGTTCCTCTCATCCATCTCAGCCTTGCTGAACAGCCAGGGAAACTGAGGCCCAGAGCGGGCCAGTGACACACGCCGGCGAGCGTGTGACCCCTTGTCCAGGGCCCACAGAGCGTAGGCTTAGTCGCCAGCATAGCTGGGGGCAGAACGTAGGTCCTGAGACTCCTATTGGTCCCCAGGTTGCAGACCTGGGAGCATCCAGGCCGTTCTTAGTATCAGGGGTGGGAGCTGGGGGGTCCCAGACCCACCTCCCTTCTTCCCTGGGCCCAACCTGGGGGGTCTCTTAGGAGGCTCCTGGCGGGCCCGTGTTGCTCGGAGACCCCTCCCGCCTCTCACCTGTGGCTGTCACCCCAGTGGCAACCTGACCCCCACAGCGCGGCCCCCACCGTGGGCACTCCAGGCCTCTTGCCCTCGGGGGGCAGTCCACCCACCTGCAAAATGAGCAGCCCTCCGACGTCAGGGCCGGGAGCCCTAATTGCGGGGTCCGGCCTGGGAGGGACCAGGGCCGCCCTGCCGATGGGCCGGGGCCAACGCTGTCTGAAGTGCCCGCGCCCCGCAGGCCCCCCGAGGCTCTGATCTCACCGGGCGGAGCCCCAGGAACACCTCCTCTCTGCACGTCTGCCCCCATCCGGGCACAGACCACAGGGCCCGCCTGCTGCCACCCCTCAGGTGGAGACCCCGGTCTGCAGAGAGAACGCAGGATGGCGGGTTGCCGAGGTCACCGCACGGACCCCTCAGAGCCGGGTGGGAGGGAGCCAAGGTCCAGTTTTGTCCTTGAGTGGCTCCAGGCCAGTTGAACCTCTGCCAAGCGGAGAGAAACCTGGCGTGACAAGCTGGGTCCTTCCGCATGCGGGCTCCACAGCCTCACTGACCTCCCCTCCCCGCCCCTCCTGGCTGCACAGGGCACATCAGCCACACCGGCCTCCTCACATGCCAGGGGCACACGCCAGCATAGGTCCTGCCCCAGGGCCTTTGCACTTGCTGTGGTCTCAGCCTAGACCCTTCTGCCCTTGGCTACCCACAGCGCTCACCCCCTCGCTTCTCTCGAGCCTTTCTGATCTCACCTCCACGAGACCCACGCTGGCCCCAGCGGGCCCAGACCCCCTTCCCGGCCTCCCCTCCCCACCCCATTCTCATAACGTACCACCATCACCTTCCACCACACTCACATTTGCTTAGAAAGTGCCGGGCGCGGAACGGAGGCCGGCCTGGTCTGAGCGGGGTCGCCTGTGCTTATAGGGATGCGTGGCTGGAGCCGGAGGGTCAGGCAGGCAGACCAGGCCTTGTCAGAGGGCTACCAGGGTCCGGGGGTGGGGAGGGGTTGGGGTAGAAGACACCTGGGTAGGAGGGGGGGCTGCCTTCCAGAGCCCCTCCAGCCTTGGTCTTCTCTCACTTGGCAGCTCCGGTCTCTGAGGCCTGAGCTTGCAGGAGTCCTGTTCCCTCCCTGTGCCTCAGTTTCTCCTCTGGTCCCGTGGGGGCTGGAGGCCCTCCCGCCCTGCACTGGGCCTCTGTTCTCCTGGGAGCACCGTCAGTCCCCGCACGGGGAGGGGGGGGTCCTGGAGGGGGGTGAGCAGTAAGCCCCTGGCCCGTATCTGGGGGCCCCCTGTGTAAAGGGGAGCACACAGGAGGCATGTGTATGCCAGCAGCCCCAGGCCTGGGGGCCCAGACCGGTCTCAGCAGGCTCCCCCTTCTCAAGGACCCCCTGGAAGCCAAGGAGGGTAGGGCTGTGCCTATGGTGTCCCGGACACGGGTCAGATCCAGGGACAAGGCAGCAGCGGCCACCTAGGACTTTGCAGCCACCACGACCCCTCACACACGGCTTATCCACGGCCTCACCAGCCCCTGGTGGGGGGCGTGTGTATGTGTGTGGGGGGCTCCCTGCCTCATCTGCAGGCACTGAGGCCCCTCGGGGTCCCAGGGTCCCCGGCAGCTCGCTCAGCTCCACCCCTCTGCCCCCTGCCCCAGATCGACCTGTATGCAGGATCTCTGTTTGTGCACCTCTGCCTGGGCTGGAACTTCTACCTGTCCACCGCCCTCATGCTGGCTGTCACCGCGCTGTACACCATCACAGGTACGGCGCCTGGGGGGCCAGGGGTGCCAGCAGGAGCCAGAGGGCCGGCCCCCCACGGCCTGGGATGGGCCGGTTTGGCCAGATGTGCAGCTCAGCCCACCTGTGAAAGGGCAGGGGACACGTGGGGGGAACGGCTGTCCCGTCTCCCCCCGTCCAGCGTCCATATTTGCTCCCACAGGGGGCCTGGCCGCTGTGATTTACACAGACGCCCTGCAAACGCTCATCATGGTGGCGGGGGCTGTCATCCTGACCGTCAAAGGTGAGGGCTCTAGGCTGCATGCCCCCCGCCTGTCCGTTGGGGACGCAGGTGTCGCCGTAGGGGCGGAGCTGAGAGGCCCCCGGCTTCCCTCCCTTCCGCCCGCACAGCTCCGGGCTGCACGGGTCTGGGTCTGAGCTGAGTCAGGGACGCAGTGCTGGCCGCACCTCACCAGGGCTCCGGGGTGAGGCGAGGCCCCAGGTGGATGTTCAGACACACCATTAGGAGACCACAAAACAGCAGCCGGGGCGTCAGCTCCGATTGTGAGATTCCAGAGAAGCACCGCCATGTGTGGCCGGTTGCCCAGGGCTCGGAGTTTAGATGGATCTGTGTCCGGGGTCTGGGAACAGGGAGGCTCAGAGGGGGCTGGGATGAAAGGAGTGAGCTCCTCGTCCCCGGAAGTATGAAGTGGAGACAGGAGCCCACGGAGGGCAGACAGAGGCCTTTAACACCTCTGCCAGACACAGACCCTAAACTCCGGTAGCCTGGCAGCTCCCGGCGGTTGTATGGTGTTTGTACCTTGACTCTGAGCTCCTCCCCACCTCCCCTGCCCCCCATCAGGGGCTGCCAGGACATGGGGGGCCCAGGGTCTGAGCAAGGAGAGGGAGCAGGGCTGAGATGAGGGAGCTCCCGAGTTCCTGTGTGAATCTGCCTGTCGCTGGAACCCACGGCGAGAGAGCAACTCAGGAAGCTGGGCTCAGTCTGGGTTGTGGGGAAGTGACCGCGGACACGGCCAAAGTCACACACGGGCCAGCCCCAAAGCCGACAGGAGCAGACATGGGGGGACCGCGGTCCAGGCTCCAGAGGAACCACCAGCTGGCTGGCAGGGTGGCCCTGGTTGGAGTCCCTGGTCGCCTGGGACCTGTTTCCCTCTTTAGGGCCACATCACCCACAGCTGTTGTCAGCTGTGCCTCAAATCACGTCCTTTAGGATCCCCAAGGGCCAGGGCGTGAGCGCTAGACTCCTGGGGAAGGTCCCCAAAGGCCGAGGAAAAACCCTCTGCTTCCGGGACCGGAGGGTGTGAAGTCCGGCAGATATGCCCCTGGCCCAGGCCAACCCGAGTGCAAAGTGCTCATTTAATAGGATCACTTTAAATACAAATAAAAGTCACTTTTTCCAAAAGACCCTCTACCCTCCCTCCTCCACACCTTCCTGGACGCCCAGGGAAAGGAGACCCCCCGGGGAAGTTCCCTGTGATGGGAGGGATGTGGGGGCCGGGAGGCGGGGGCCCCAGCTGACGACCACCAACCCACCCCCCCAACCAGCTTTCGAGCAGATCGGCGGATATGGGCAGCTGGCGGCAGCCTACGCACGGGCCGTCCCGTCCCGGACGGTGGCCAACACGACCTGCCACCTGCCGCGGGCAGACGCCATGCACATGTTCCAAGACCCCTACACGGGGGACCTCCCGTGGACCGGGATGACCTTCGGGCTGACCATCATGGCCACCTGGTACTGGTGCACCGACCAGGTGGGTCACTGTCACCTGTGCCGCGGGGGCGAGGGCTCTGGAGGGTCCGGGTGGCCCGAGGGACAGTCTCTGGTGTGGCCCTGCGGGCAGCAGCATGATGAGCCCGGGAGAGACCCGCATGCTAGGGGTCCTGGCAGTCCCGGGGGGCCTGGACCCTCCTGGCCTTTAGGTGCTTCGACTGGGACAGTTTGGAGAAAGGGATCCCGAAAGGACTTGGGTGTGTCCCGGTGGCCCTTGGGCTCCCGGGATCCAGAAGCGTGCGGGGTACCAGGCCCCCCTTGGGCTGCCAGGGGCGGGGCCCCGATTTTCTGGGCGAGCTCTGGGCACCCTCTGCATCGGGGCTACGGTATGGCGGGGGTCCCGGAGTCCTCTGCGGTCGTGGGAAGCCCTCTTTGTCCTTGGTCCCCGAGGCTGGGGCTCCATAGTGGAGGAAGAGCTGATCCTGGGAAAGAGAGAGAGAGACAGTGAGACATGGGGCCTCTCCACCCGGCCCCCTGGGATCCTCACCTGGAAGGGGCAGTTCCTGGCCCTGCCGCTCACCCCCGGTGGCAGTAGCCGGGTGTGTCTGCTATGTATTTTATTTTATTGTTTGAGAGGAGAGAGAGAGAGAAGGGATGGGCTCAGAGCAGCCTCCACAGTTGTACATCATTAGCTGTGACCTGGTTTCATTCCACACACAGGTGGATGTGGGGCCATGCAGGGCGGGAGCTGAACCCGGGGCCTCCCGCAGGGGAGGTGAGAACTTTCACCGCCATCCCGGGGGCTACCAGTTGTGCCGCGGTTTTGCACACGGGTTTGCACGGGCGGGGGATTCAATCCCCGGGCCTTGCGGTTGCAGGGCAAGTGCTCCACCTGCTGAGCTATCCCGGCATGCCTTGTTTTGCTACGTTGTGCCTCAGTTTCCCCATTTGTAACATGGTGCCCCGAGACGCCCACATCGGCTGCTCCTCCCACGGGGGGCCTCCTGGGAACCTGTGATCTCACGGCAGGTGTCTGCTCAGCTCCCCTGGGGGGAGGGGGCAGAGGGCAAGCCCGTGTGGGCAGGGGGCTGGCCGTGGAGGGCTGAGCTGGCCATACCCCTTCACTCTGGGCACCGTGCGTGCCCGCCCACCCCTGTGCATGGGCCTGGCCCTGGCATCTCGGGGCAGGAGACCATTCATGAGCTTTTCCCATGAAAGCCGAGTGAGTCAGCACACTGGGCCGGGCCTCAAGTTCAGGGGTAAGAGGGTTACAGCCTGGACTCCTCCCCATCCTCCTCCTCCTTGGTCTCTGTCTGCTGGTGGGGGTGGGGTGGGGGACTGGAGACCTGGCCCGGGGCATCCGCGTGGCAGGCAGGGTTCCTGGTCTGCTGGGACCCTCACAAGTGGCCAGGGGGCTCCTGAGGGCTAACTCGGCTCCCGGAATGACCCGCCTATCAGCACCCGTGTGCTGGAACCTTCAACAAAAACGTTGACCACTGCCTTGCGCACACACGGAAACAAGCACAACCAAGAACCACACCAAGCCCCCTCGCTGTCCAGACGGGGAGACCAAGGCTCCAAGTGACACTAGGACTTGTCCCACGTCACCGGAGGCAGGTGGACAAGCAGACCCGACGTCCGCCTGTCCCCTGAACCCAGCGCACCCTGCGATTCCCGCGTCCCAGAGACCCCGGGAGCGATCGGGAGACCAGCGCGCTTAAGAGCGTCATGGCTCAGGCCGCAGACACGGCTCTCGCCGCCGGACGGCTGGCAGGGATTTCGATGGCAGAACCTGTCCCCATTCGAAGTCACAGGCCGCACAACGCCCTGGACCAGCAGCAAACCCCTGGGACGTACGCTTTGAGGTGGCTGAACTACCGGTGGATTTTGTCTCTTGGGAAAGCTGTGTTTGAAAGAAACGTTCTTTTGCTTTTGTTGTTTGAAGTAGAAACCTCAGGTCAGAGTTGGGACGGACCTCAGATGCCATCAGGCCTCCTCCCCTTCTCAGGGAGGCTCTCCCTGGCTGAACTGCACACGTGGCCCCAAGCCCCCGGGTCTGGGACTTCCCGACTTCTGCTAGTGGCACCAAAACCAGAGCCAGAGTCCGCAGCTATGCGGCCCATCGGGGTGAGCTCTGCTTCTAGGGAGGGGGGACCCCTCACTCCCTCCTCGTGCCTCCCAGGTCATAGTGCAGCGGTCACTGTCCGCCAGGGACCTGAACCACGCCAAGGCGGGCTCCATCCTGGCCAGCTACCTCAAGATGCTGCCCATGGGACTGATCGTCATGCCGGGCATGATTAGCCGTGCACTGTTCCCAGGTAGGACGCGGGCCGGGGGGCTGCGGTCACCGGAGGGGCTGGACGCGGGGAGAGGGAAGGAGAGGGGCCCCCAAGGACCATAATCAAAGGGACAGATGCAGAGGCGGCTTGGGCGGAGGCCCAGACGGGGGACCGCGTGCTGTTGTGTGACCTTGGGGTTGTGCACGGACATCTCTGTGCCACGGCTGTTCCCGAGGCTGAAAACTGGGCATCTATGACACCACGCGCCCCAAAACCTCCGGGTGTTGTCAAGGGCGGTTCCCTTCAGCCCCCGGGAGCCGGCACAGGGACCAAGCGAGGGTCCGCCTCTGTGGGGAGCCGTCCCACTTCCCATCCCCCTTCCCTTCTGTTGCTCAGTTTACCCGTCTGAGCCCTGGGGGAGAGGGGCTCCCGGACCCACCTCTGCCTCCTCATCTGTGTAGTAGAGGGCGGGTGCCCTCCTCAGAGCCTCTGCCTCCTCTCTCTCCCGGCCCTGAGCCCACGATGAGACACACAGAGGCCCCCCAAAGGTCCCGCGGGTCACGTGGGGGGCGCTCAGCCTGCGGCGGGGGGCCTGGCTCGGCCCGTTGGTGACCTGCTCTGAGTGGCGCCTCCGCAGTGGGGCTGCGGACTTCCTCCCCTCCCGATACTCGTCCGACACAGACGAGGAGGCCACGGAGGGCCGGCGGGGGCCGGAGCCGCCCGAGAGGCTGTCCTGGTCACTGAGGGTCACGTAGTCATCATCTTCCTCCTCCTCATCTCCGTCCAGCCCGTTGGGGGTCCCTGCTGCACGGCCATCCGGGTCATCCTGAGTCACTGACGTCTGCAGCCGGGGAGGGGCGTGGCCAGGGTCCTGTGTCCTGGGCGCTTCGTCGTCCGTCCCGTTCTGGGGTGTCTCCTCTCCGGGGCTCCCCCGGGCCCAGCCAGCACCCCCGCCATCCCGGGCGAGCACGTCCGCCACGAGGACCGTCCGGGGCTTGGGCACTGGGGGCTGCGGCTCGGGGAGGCCATTGCTGGCTGGGACCCCGTTTCCAGGGGGCACGCCGGGCTCAGGGGGGGAGACGCCGTCCTGGGTTGGCCTCCACAGCTGGGCGCCAGCCTGGGACGTGTCCCGGATCTTGATGCGGCTGATCTGGTTGGGCTGGGGGTTCCAGATGTTGGGGTCGATGATGTTGATGTAGCCCAGGATGTCGCTGCCGGGCTCCGGGTCCGGCTCCACCCACGTGGGCAGGTAATCGAACATGTTGGCCCGTTCCAGGTGGAGCAGCCCCGGGTGGACGGGCAGGGGGGTCTCAGGCCCATCCGCCGGCTGCTCGGCCAGCGCGGGGGGCTTCTTGCCCTCCTGCTTCTCGGAGGAGACCTTGGCGATCTCCTCGGCGCTCTTGGCCTTGACCAGTGCATACTTGGGGTTGACGAGCTTCTTGGCCACGGTGCCCGAGGGAGCCAGTGGGGCCACAGAGGGCAGGACCACGGGTTCGGGCTCCGGCTCCTTCTCCAGGGGGATGCCCTGGAGGCTGACGCCGTGTGACGTGAGGTACAGCTCCTGGAACTGCCGGTCGAACGTCTCCACCACCTGGCCCGACAGCACGGAGATCACGTTCCGGTCTGTCCGGGCGGCTGACCATGTGAAGCTGCAACGCAGGGAGGGGCGGGGGAGGGGGCTGCGTGGTCAGGCCGGGGGGAGGGGGTCCCGCCTCCCCCTGCGGGCCCAGGGCTTCCCCCACGGTGGGCGTCCGACCCAACCTCTGTACACTCCCACCTCTGCAGGCACTGCACCCCGCGAGGCCCTGAGAGGCGAGGGGACATAGGACAGAGCATGTCATGGCCACCGAGCCCTCCCCCACCCATGTCACGGGGGTCCCAGTGCCCCTACAGGCCACTCCCCATGCCCACAGCATCCCTGGACCCCTGGTGTCCTTGCCACCACCCGAGGGGCCGGGCAGCACCCTCCCTGCCGTCCCCGGCGTGGCGGGGCTCACACAGCTGGGCCACGTTGTCCTACCCTGTCCCTGAGGGCAGCAGAGTGACCTCCCTGTGGGCCTGTGAGGAGGCGGCCGAGCCGGCCACCCCATGTCCGTCTGGGCTGGAGCCTCCCAGACAAAAGCCCTCCTCCACCCGTTTCTGGTAGCGGCGGGTGTGCCCGGCCCTGGTCATACCTCAGCAGTTTGGGGACCCACGAACCGGAATAACCAGGGTGTCATGAGGCAGCTGGGAAGGCAGGGACCGGCTGGGAACTGGAGTTGCCGCCCCCTCCCCCACCCGGGCTCCCAGCAAACCAGGGCGTCACCTGTAGGAGCCACAGATGGCCCGGTCCCCATCCACGAACATGAACTTCTGGGCCAGGGCGCCCTTGAACTTGGTGGCCGACCTCGTGAAGAACTCCGTTCCCCCGCTGCTTCGTACCCTGAGGTTCTGTGTCAGGGGACGGGAGAGAGGACAAGGTCACAGCGTGGACCACGCGGGGAGGAGGAGGACCCCACCGGCCTGGCAAGACCAGAGATGCGCCATCGAAGACACACCAGGGCCCTGGGGGAGGCCGGGAGGGGGCGGAGCTTCGGGCCCAAGCTCAGCCCTGGGGACAGCGAGCCCCCAGGTGGGTTCAGAGCAGGGAGCTGGGGGTGACTCTCCCCGGGGACTGGAGGGAACAGATGAGGAAGGAGGCTGTCAGGGTGGGGGTCGCGGCCTGAGGGAGCAGGGTCTCCTTCACACTCCCGCCCACGGCCCCCAGGGGGGCTCCTGCCTGCGGTCCCTTCTGTTATGGGCCCCACACCCTTCTGATCCGAGTGGCCCAGGACTGTCCTCCGAGGCTGAGGGGCAGGTCCCCGCGGACGCCCACCCGGCCATGGGAGGCAGGTAAGCCCGGGCCGGCCCCGCCCCCAGCCCCAGCCCAATGGGCGCCTGTCTGTGTGCGGCCAGCTCAGCAGGAAGCTGGCCACAGCCCAGGACAATTAGCGCCCGTGACTTTGTACCCGACCCGCAGTGCACTCAGGGACCAGAAGTTGGAGCAAAGATCCCGGAGGCGGTACAAGGGCCTCCCTTATCACCTGTGCTGGACCCCAGCCCAGCTCTGCTCCTGGCCCAGCATGGTGTGTGGGGAGGGGGCCCCTTCTCACTCCCACCCACCCCGGCTCCCACCTCTCACAGTGAGTGACTCAGCTCTGTGTGGGGTGCGGTATATGACTCTCAGCAAGTGTCTGGCCCTCTCTGGGCCTCAATTCCCCCCATCTGCATGCACCAGGGGCTGGCCTCGCATCTGAGGCCCATCGGCCCCGGCACTCAACAGCTGATGGGGCCTCATGGGAGCGGCCACGCCCCCCACTCACCCCTCCAAGTCAGCTTCCAGGCCTGTTTTCCTGGGTGGGCCCCACCCCATGGGGCCTGGCCCGGATGAGGTAATGTCTCAGGAGCCAGGGATCCAGAGAGCAGGGGAGGTTCCCACAAAGCCACATTGTCTCCAAGCTCCATGCCACCCCCGGTGGAAGACACAGCAGGCAAGGGGAGGACAGCTGGACTGACCCGCTTGGGGTGCCTTGGGTCAGCCCTGCAGAACCTCCGTTTCCTCACGGCCGGAAGGGGACAGGGATGGGTCCCCAGGAGGCCATAGGGGGAAAAAGGCAGGCAGCACATCCCCTGCTCCAAGCGTGGCTTCTGCCCCAGGCGGGTATGGGGCAGGGTGGGATGGACGCAGGGCTGGGGGCAACTCCGGAGCACCCCGCCCCACCCCCTACCAGGCCGGCTGCATTCACACAGAGACGCAAGGGGGTCCCAAGTCTTCTGGCACCTGGGCCGGGGCGGAGGGACATGAGGGCACAAGCCTGGGAGGGCGCCCCCAGCCCGGGCAGTGGGATGGTCTGGGGCGTTCGTGAGCTCTGGACCAGTGCGGCTCCAGTCTGGGCACCAAAGGAACGCGGACTGGGCCCCGCCCCACGCGCCTCAGTTTCTGCACCTGAGACGTGGGCCTCCCTACCTGGTGCTTCGGGGCTGCCGTGAGGTCTGGGCGAAGCCACCGTGCACGTCTGCCGGTGGGGGGCCCGGCCTGGGGACAGCAAGATCAGAGCACATGGGACACAGGGCCCGTGTCTCCAATTCTCTGCTAAGGGGCCTGTTTCCCTGTCTAATGTGAGGGTGCAGGGGGGGCAATGCTCACCCTGGGCTGCACCGGGCTGTGTGTTGGGAAGCTCTGTGACCAGACTTTTGTGAACCGCCGTTGGGGACAGGGGATCGTGGGCGAGAACATTGAGCCAGCCCAGGGCCCGGCCCGAGGGACCCTGGGCTGGGTGGCTCAGCCCTGACACAGCTGACATCCTGGGGTGGTCTGTGAGGTTCACAACATCCCTGGCCTCTACCCGCCGGGACGCCAGTAGTGCTGTCCTCGCCATGAGCGTTAAAAACGTCCCTGGACATTGTCCCAAGCCAGGCAAACCTCCCTGGCTGACAAGTGCTGCTCTGCACCCCGAGTTCATTACAGACTCAGGCCAGGATCCGGGAGGACAGGAGGGGAGGGGGCCACTGGGACCTGAGAGCTGCAGTTCACGGCTCTCACCCCCATCCCCGCCGGGTGCTGTCCCATGACCACCCGGCTGGACTTGAGCAGAAACGGGTCCGGCCTTTGTCCAAGTGGCTGCTTGTTTTTCCAGTCGGGCTATAAACAGTGGATCAGCTGGGCATTCCACAGGCTGGAGCCAGCAGGCCAGGGGCCTGGGGCTGGGACCCTCACCCCCGGGAGGTGGACTATGCGTCTACCCTCGGCTGGGAACTCTTCACAGCCGCCTTTCCGAATACACGCTCGTCCAACACTTCTTAGACAGGAGTCTCTGCCTGGAGCCCCAAACACAAGCAGCAGAGCTGAGCAGCAGGCCTGGGTCCTTGCCCTGCCCCTGGCCGGGCCCGCCCCATGGCCGTGGTCACAAGCAGAACAGCACCATGCGTGTGACCCCTGCCCCGGGGCCCACGGGATCCGCAGATCCCAGCAGGTCCCAGCACAGCGGAGGGCAAGCCCAGGATTACGGGCAAGGGCAGTGCTCCCGAGACAGGTTGGGGCCCAGCCGGCCCTCGGGCAGGGAGGTGGGCCACGTGGGCAGGACCTCGATGGGGTGACCCTGGGCCAGGGCTGGGCCCACGGGAGCCCCTGGCCACCTGCCCGAGCTGCAGAGGGGACGGGATCCTAGCAAACCTGAAGAGGCCAGGATCGTCCCTAGCTCTCCGTGGACCCTGCCACCTTCCCCAGGGCAGGGAGGCGGCCAGCCCCCTGCCCCCTGGGCCATGCTGAGTGTTCAAGTTGAAGGCGGGGGGTGGGGTGGGAGGGGAGGAGGCCTCACACCCCCGCCCTTCCCGGGCCCAGGGCCTGGGGTTTATGATTTCTCGTTATTGCCAGCAGCTGCATGAGTGACACCCCTTAGCTCATAGAGCTTTTGACAGCCTCCGTGTCCTGTCATGTTAACGGCTCCATGAGGTTCAGAGGCCTGGGGCACCGGGCACCAGGGGCGTCTGCCCGCCCGGCCCGGCCGATGTCTCACCACTGGCTTTTCGGGTTAGCCCCGGACCTGGTGGGACATCTCTGGGCACGTCCTAGCCTCCCCCTGGGCCTGCCTTAGTTTCTCCATCTGCCCTGTGGGAACCTCAAGGCCCCTCCTGGTCCCCACAAAGCTGTGGGGCCGCAGGAGTGTCCTAAGGCCCCACCCCCCCCATGCCTGGGGAGCAGAAAGCAGGGTGCACAGGAGACGCAGGGTTCTTGGCCTGGCTGCCCGCAGGCGCGGGGACTCCGCGGTCACCTTTGCAAAGACGCCATCTCTGGCCTGAGCTGTCTCCGCCCCGGGAGTGGGGGTGGGCAGGGCCAACCCACCGAGGAGATGGCATTAAAATGTCCCAACAGCCGGAAGCTCACACCCACGTGCTCAGCTGAGATGAGGGGGCCACACGTGACAATCAATGACAGGTGCAGGGGCCCAGGTGAACCCGCCTGTGTCTCCCTCTCTCCTGGGACGCGGTTCGGATCCCGGGCCAACGGAACGAATGCTGACCTGTCGCGTGAACTGGGGAGCCCAGAGCGGCCCCCGGGGAGGCGGGGGGTCGCGAGGAGTGAGTCAGAGAACCCCGTCAAGGGCCCTGCGCACGTCCAAGGTTGTCGAGGACCAGCTGTTGCAACCCGGGCCCACCGGCACGCTTGGGAGAACGGGGTGCACACAGGGCGGAAGGAGGGTTCTCTGGGCCCCAAGGGCAGACACCAGGGAGTCTGTGTAGAAGCGGCCGCCCACCCTGGGCTCTGTGCCCCTTGGTTAGACCCATGGGAGACTCTGGAGCCCAGAGAGGGGCGTCCAGGTGCCGAGGACACACAGCAAAGCAGGGCTGAGCACCCGGGCCCTGCTTGACCCCCTCCTCACTCCTGCCTCAAACCCACATTCAGCCTGCAGCTACCCAGCGAGCCTCCTGTGACCTCAGCCCCGGGCGGCTTCCTGTCAGAACCAGATCCCGAAACCCGTGGGCGGACCTTCCAGATAAGAGCTTGGCTTAAACCCTGAGAAAGGACTTCCCGGGAGTCGGAGCCCCCCCCCCGCCGGGATAAGGCGGGAGCGGCTGCAGCAGGGTCGTGGGTGCCCTGTCACCGCAGGCGGGGGCATGGGGGTGCATGTGCCCCCTCCCGGGTCTGATGGGCCCCTCATCAACGTTTATCTCCAAATGCTGGAGGTGGTTGCCCTCCTGTCCTATGGGACCTTCCGGCAGAGGACAGGCAACCACCTGGCAGGAGGCACTTCGGTGACTAAACGCCCGGCACGGGACTCCGTCCCCAGAAGGCAGGCGCTCAAGGTGTTTGTTGAGCGACCGAATGACCACCGGCCGGCTCACCTTCAGGTGCCCCAGGTGCATGCGGGCCCGCGCGCACATGTGCAGGAAGTGCCGGACGTTGTTCTCGTCCACGATGACGTACACGGCCACCTTCCTCTTGAAGCCGGCGTCCAGCAGGTCCTTGAAAATGTCCACATCCGTGAACATGTCCATCACCACAGCAATCACCTGGGGGCCGGGAGAGAGGCGGGTGGGTGGGGGGCGTCAGGCCACGTGGTGGCAGGGACGGGTGCCACACCGGGGGGCACAACCCTCCTGCACCCCCAGCCCCTGCGGCCACGGCCTCGGGACCGGGACACGAGGAGCTGGGGGCCCTGGCGTTCCAGGCTCCGTACTGAGCATTTAGGGTGCGAAGTTCTTCACCGGCAGGAGAGCTTCTGTCTCCCTAACCCAGCCCCCCGCCTGCAGACCAGGGCCCGAGACTGCTGACCCGGACAGATGCTGGTCAGCAACAGGGAGGAGGCAGGGGACGTGTTCTGGGCCACAGCGAGCCGGAGAACTCAGGCCAGAACCAAGCCAGGCCCACCAGGGAGCCGCGTGCACCCTCACCCACCGTGGGAGGGCAGCCTGGCAGGCTCCATAGTCACTGGGGACAGGGAGGTGGCCCGGGACCTGCTGGGGATGAGCGTGCCAGTCCCCGTGAGCCCTCTGGGCTGGCCCACGCTGGCCATCTAGGCTGCTCAGGGCGTCAGGCCACAATTCCTGTGGCCTCCTGAGCAGGACACCTCGCTTCCCTCATCAGCCCGAGAACAGGCCCAGCTTTCTCACTGGCCCAGCCGGGCCCCCCGGTGGCTAAGACTCAGGGTCCTCTCCGACCCTGGGACACAACTGCTCTCTGTCTTTGAGCCCCTGCAAGGCTGTCTCAGGTGGGGCAGAGGGAGCTGGGCATTCGTGCGGGGGCCGGGACACCGTGCAGGGGCTGGGACACCATGCGGGGGCCGGGGCCAGCAGGGGGAAGCCGAGGGGAGGCAGACAGCAGCACCAGAGAGGACATTAGGTAGGGGTCCTGAGAGGGAGTGAGCTCCCTGCCCCAGATGTTTAGGGAAAGACCAGAGACATCAGGCGAGGGGCTGGTAAGGGAACAGACCTGACACCATGTCAGAGCTGAATGGACTCCCACGGCCGTGGATCTCACCAGCAGAGAATGAGGAGACCCTGAGGTGGCTGGGGCTTCCTTACCTGGGACCCCAGAGCCCTGAGGTCCCCCGGGATAAGCCACCCCTGCTGGCCGTCAGCCTGGAGTGTCACCCCAGGATGGGTGCAGCCAGCCTGCTTGGCCCCCATCCCCACCCCTCCGCTCCCCGACTGGATTGGCCAGGCCCGGTGCCAGGTGGGGGCTCTCCGGGGCCCTGGGTGGGGGACGTGCCCCAGCAGGAGCCACCTCACATTCGTCCTCCCCCACATCACCCTCGGGAAGGCAGGACCCAGGGACCAGCTGCTGGCGGGTTGGATGTGTTGGGGCCTGTCCCCCACCATCCCCCATGGCCTATTCCCCTCGGGATCCTGGAAACGCCGAGCTCGGTGCTGGCACTGGTCAAAGAGGGCCTGGAACAGGTGCCAGAGAACGCGGGGGGTCTGGGGAGGCCCCCCATAGCAGCAAGCTCCAGCCACTTCCTGTAGCCTCAGCCCACATGGACCCCACTGAGGTCTCCGGCCAGGCCAGACCCAAAGCCATGGGACAGACAGATGGGAGACGGCCCCTGTCCCGGTGACGTGTGTCAGAGACCATGAAGGGCACAAGGCAGGTGGCCCAGGACCCCAGGGACTGGCTGATCCTCAGAAGCATTCACCAGGCGGTGGGTGGGCACGCAGACACCTGCAGCCCAGAGAGGGCCGGGCCCCGAGGCCCTGCCCCAGCACCTACGTTCAGCATCTGAGCCACAGTGGGGCAGCAGGTCCCCAAGCCCAGCAGACAAGGCCTGAAGCTGGTACCCTGGTGCTGGGGGCGTGGGCCAAGGGGCGCCGGAGTGGGTGTCCCCCAGCAACAGTCTGGGCCTCTGGGCCAGGACAGAGTGGGCTTAGGGCTCTGGGCCGCTGTCTGGCTCCGGGTGAGCCAGCCACATACGTGGCTCTCTGGCTCTCAGTTTGCCTCATCTGTAAATTGGGCAACATGGATATGATGGATGCTCAAGGCTGTCCCTGCTGGAGAATCCCCAAACCCCTTGCCTTGCCCGGGTGGCAGCGTGGGTCCTAACCTGTCCTCCTGGGAAGATGTGTGACCTCAGGCAAATGCCTTACGTCCCTCCAAGGCTGAGAGCAATGGCCACCCCCGCACGGCTGAAGTGAAGGGGATAGATCAATGCCAGCACAGGGCCTGTGCTCAGAGCCCACAGCGGCCACTTGGCTGCCGCCGCCTCCTCACCCGCTATTGCACCAGACCCGCCATTTCCCGATTCCTCCCGTGCTGGCTGGAAGGTTAGCTGGCATTTCACGGGAAAGACACAGGAGCTGGGACAGGGCGACCTTCACGACCTTGGATTCAACTCCCACCTCTAGCCACGACAGTCACAGAACCTGCACGCAGCCTCCTGCCTTAGTGGTAACACAACAGGTGAAGGCTATGAAACCAAGGCCAGCATGCAGCACGGTGAGCACAGTGAACCCCCCCAGAGAGGGAAGACAAGTGGGCCAGGTCGCAGGGTCACCCCTCTGGGTGGGCCCTGGGGGAGCCCAGCCGTCTCCCTGAGCTGAGGAGATAGGGTTTGCTCCAAATGTGCAGGATGGAGCTCTAGATAAGAGGGAACATCAGAGACCTGCCTGGGGCCCCCAGGAGCCTTCCGCTGGTGACCGACCAGGCAGTAGGTGCACGGAAGGAGACCACCGAGGCCTGGAGGGGAGGGCCTGGAACTGCTCACACAGGATGGGGGTGCAGACCCTCTAACACTCGGGGGTCTACTGCCTAAGCAGTGGGCACGTAAGCCCTGAACAGGCGTTGCTGGACTTTTTCCGGAAAGGCCGGTTAATAAACACGCCCGTGGTTTCTGACAGCAGCACATAAGCGAGCGAACATGTGTACGTTCCATTATTCATCAGAGCAGGCAGTCGGGGAGATGTGGTCCACAGCCCGCAGGCTCCTACGCTGGACTAAATACAGAAAGCCCCCAAAGTGCTCAGCTGGTTCCAAGCAACTTTACTGCCTCCCAGAACAAGGCTCTGAAATACAGAAGAAAGGAGAAGGAAAAGAGAAAAGAAGAGGAGAGGAAGGAAAAAAAAAAGAAACAGGAAAGAAGGGGGGGAAAAAGAAAAAAAATGGAAACAACAAAATAAGAAAAAGCAAAGAGAAAAAGAAAGAAAAAAGAAAAAACAAGAAAGAAGTAAACAAAAACAAAACAAAAAGGAAAAAAGAAAAAAAAATAAAACAAAATATTTAAAGGAAAAAACCCATCAAACTCCAGCAGCCCACAGCATAATACTATCTGCTATTTAATACAAAAAAATCACCAGATACACAAACAGGAAAATAATAATTCACAAGAGGGGAAAAAAAAAATCTATCGAAACTAACCCAGAAGGAATACAGATGTTAGACTTGGCAGATTATGAACACGAAAACAGTTACCCTACACCTTCAGAAAGTTACTTAAAGCTACAGAAGCTATTCTTTTTAAAAATAACACCATCCTGAACCTCAAGAGGTGAAACAATTCAGTATTGAAGATGAAAAATACCCAGGATGGCATTCATAGCAGGCGAGAAACTATGGGAGAAAAGATCGGTGAACTTGAAGACAATCAACAGAAATGATCCAAAATGACAGAGAGAGAGAGAAATTGGAAAAACAGGGCTGGAGGGACCAACTTGGAAGGTCTAACGTGTGTAACTGGAGTCTCAGAAGGTGCTCAGAAGAGGGTGGGATGGGTGCGGAGGGACGACTGAAAAACAGTGAAAAACAAAACAGTGGCCATGACAGCTCCCCATGTGATGAGAACCAGACACCCACAAGTCCAGGAAGTTCGATGAAGTCCAAGCAGAAGAGAAGTAAAGAAAATGACCCCAATGCCCAATGTCGCCGTCAACATAACTCACTCGTAAAACTGGCGATAAAGAGAAAATCTTAAACACCATCACCATCCGTGGAGGAACAAAAGTGAGCACGTCTCTCTGGGAACCTCCCGGGAATCCGAGCAAGCCAGAGGACGTGGGAGTGACATCTTGGAGGCACGGAGCGGAAAAATCGTCCGCCCAGATGCCAACAGCTTCCGAAACCAGAAGCAGAACACAAGCGTTTTCAGATGTCCCCGTGCTGAGGGGCTGCGTGTCCCGTAGACCAGCACTGCGGTGACTGCCAGGCGGGGCTGAGACCCCAGGGGACGGCCGCTGCCTCCATGCAGGTGGAGGCTGGCTTAATGAGGGGCAGGGTTGACCATTTGTATTGTCCAGGGGGCGAGTCAAGGTCAGCTGATGTCCACCGGTGTCTACCTGTCCCCAGGATCCTCTTCTGTTGGATCCTAGGCCTAGTCAAGCTCAGAGCCTCCCAGGGCCACTCTGGGTCCTGAAACAAACCCCTCCCTGCCCTCCCTTCCCTGAGTGACCCATGGCTGGGCACTTCCCCACTTGGAGCCTCAGTTTCCCTTCTGGGGAGACTGAACGACCTGAGGTCTGTCCCCTGCCACGTTCTTCAGGGCCTGCATCTTCCCCACCATCCACCTCAGGGACATTAAGACGGAAGCAGGGGAGGCCGGGATGGCTCAGCGGGTTGAGCGCCTGCTTTGCGGCCCCGGGGGCCGCAGATCAAATCCCGGCCCCGGCCCGTGCGGACCCGTAGGCTGAACTGGGGTGTGCTTCCCACGCGGGAGGCCCCCAGTTCCGTTCTCGCCCCCTGGTTCTGCCCCTGACTGGAGGGTGTGCCTCCCATGCAGGAGGCCCCCAGCCCATTCCCCCCCTGTGCGACCCCCGCCCGCCTGTGTGGAGCGAAACCATGTCGAAAACAGATGACATGCAACTACGGGACCGCTCTGGGCCCCCTATTCACACCAGCCAGATGGCTGCCCAGCCGTCAGGGCCCAAGGACGTCGGCACCGGAAAATCGCAGAACCGCACACACGCGAAATCAAGCCTCAGCTGCTCCAGGGCCCAGGAGCAACCAACGCTGTGGAGTCATTGAGCGTCTCGATTGCCCAACTGGAAGGCACTTGCACAAGGTCACGCAGAGAGCCAGGGACAGGCTGAGCACCACAGTCCAGGGCCACCTGAAGCCCACCCTCTTGACAGCATTCCATCAAGGCCGCTTGCACCCCCTTCCCTAAGACAGGGCACTCCCCACTTCTCAACCTGGGGGGCTGGTAGCATAAAGGTCCAGGGAAGGAGGGGCAAGAACTGGCATCTCACCTGGGGGATGAGACACCCACCCGGGTGCTAGGTAGGCTGTGGTCCTGGGGCATTCACATCGGCTACTGCCTGCAGACCTGTGCCCATTTCACAGATGAAGATACTGAGGCCCAAGGGGGTGGCCCCGCTGGGCAGGTATGCCCGGGGCCTCTGAGAGGTGCGGACCCCCTCTGGTGGGTCCCCAGGGGGCAGGCTGGCCACGCCCATGAGCCTGGTGTCACCCTTAATAGGCCCTGGCCAGCTCTGAGCCTTGGTGTCCTCATCTGAGACTGAGTGTGAGACAGGCCCTGCCTCACGGGGTCCGAGGAGGGCAGCATGCAAGAGGAGGGAGGCTGTCTTGGATCCGGGGGTGCTGACCCCCACCCTCCCCAGCTCTCCCCAAACCCCCCGTGACGAAGCAAGTGCGGCTGGGTAGCAGGCCTGTGCAGAAGGTGGAACTGACACCTGGGTTATGTTATCAGATGGTTTCCCACCTGGCAGGTAAAGACCCTGGGCAGGCGGTGCCCCTGGGAACCAGTGATGCCCCCCCCCCCCGCCTGGTGTCACCCAGCTCAGGAGCAATGACAGGCCTGGGCTCCCTGTCCACTGTCCTCAGCAGCCCCTGTGTGGTCAGAATGCTGCCCCCACCTGGAGAGCTCAGTGTGTGGGCACCCGAGGGGGCCAAGGAGCCCCAAGAAAACGCCTTTCTGTTCTGAGTTGAGCGGGGGGCTTGACGTGAGGCCCCCCGTGTTCCCGGGAGGGGCCGGGCTCAGGGCCTGCAGACCTGGGTTTGGGGCTCAGATCTCCCAGTTGTCATGTGCTGTGTGTCCTTGGGCGCCTGATTGGGCTCTCTGAGCCCCGGCAGGCCTCCGTTTCCTCCTCTGGATGGGCAGCGCCAACAGCTTTGGCTTGATGGGCGGCTGGGAGGATTACCGCGGAGGCAAAGCGCACACTCAGCAATTGGCTACCACCACCGATGTTTCATAAATGTCTCATGATGGCGCTGAGCCGTGAGGCTGCAAGACTCTGGGGTGGCAGGGCGGGGCCCGGCAGGAAAGACGTGGGCTTAATGGGGCATCTGGAGAGATCTGGTTCTTGTCCCTTCCTGCTGTGTGGCCCTAGGCAAGAAGCTTGGCGTCTCTGGGTCTCTGTTACTGCATGTGATCCCCGGGGATTCCTACGTTCCTAAGCCTTCGCCAAGCACTCTACCTCAGTTTCCTCATGGGTGCCCGGCGTGCCCCAGGCTAGGGGGCTGGGGAAGGGGCCCTGGTCCCACATCCTGTGTATGTGTAGGGGCAACGCCCTCCCGCCTCCTCCGGGCCCAGCCCAGCCTCATCCCTGCCTCTCCGAGGCTGCAGCCGTGGGAGGCCGGGGCTCATCCCTCCTGGGCATGAAGCTACAAGCCCGGCTGCTGGTATGCAGCAGAATCCCCACGGCAGGGTTTTTCCCCCAGATTAAATCACTGGCTCCGGAGGGGAGGGAGGGTGTGGGAGGGGCAGGCCTGCCAGTAAGCCGGAGCCCGCCAGAGCCCACCAGAGCCCACCAGAGCCCACCAGAGCCTGCCAGAGCCCATTGGAGCCCGCCGAAGCCCACTGGAGCCCGCTGGAGCCCACCAGAGCCCACCAGAGCCCGCCGGAGCCCACTGGAGCTGCCTGCCAGAGCCCACAGGAGCCCGCTGGAGCCCGCCGGAGCCCGCCAGAGCCCGCCTGAGCCCATTGGAGCCCACTGGAGCCCGCCGGAGCCCATTGGAGCCCGCCTGAGCCCATTGGAGCCCGCCAGAGCCCATTGGAGCCCATTGGAGCCCGCTGAAGCCCACTAGAGCCCTCTGGAGCCCATCAAAGCTGGGAGACATTGTGCCAGGGCACACTGCCCGCCCTGCACCACACAGCCCACAGCATCCCCACAGGCCCAGGGTCCCGCTGCCTGCCTGCCACTTGTCCTGCGGGAGCTAAAGGGACCGTCTCGGTGCCTGTTCCCATTGTACAGAGGGGATGACTGAGGCTCAAAGAGAAGCGTGCTGTGCCGGGTCACCTGGGAGCGGGGAGGCGGGCAGAGCAGGGACCTGAGCCCAGCACTGCTGGCCCCTGGGTTCCAGTTGAGTGTTTGGGGGAAGGGGGCGGGGGCCGCGTCATTTCCCTGCCCCCGCTCTGTGCCCTGCTGATGGATGGAGGCGGTGGGCTGGGCCACCCTGCCCCTGCCTGAGCCGGCCCAGGGGCCCTGGTGGGAAGCTATCCAGGAGGGTGGGCCATGGGATCTCCACCCTGGGCCTGGGGGAGGGGTCGCTCTCCCTGTCCTGGAACCCTGGGGTGGAGGGTAGGATGCGAGGGTGAGGGGAAAATCGGTGATTCACGGGGAGAGAGAAGGCAAGGAGCGGCGGGCCCAGCGAAAGGATCCGTCAGTATTTATCAGCATCTGTCAGTGGCCCGGCCGGCTGGCCTGGGACGCAGCGGGAGCTGGGGAGACCACGGAAGGGCGAGCTGCCCTCCCGGCCCTGCCAGGGGCAGGCAGGATGGGCAGGGGGACCCATCCTGAAGTCGGGGCACAGCACAGGGCCTGGTCCCCACCCCTCCGCCCCAAGAACTAGCTTGGTGACCGTGGGAGGAACTAACTAACCCGTCAGGCCTCACGGTCCGCATCTGACAAGCGGAGCCGCTAACAACACTTGCCGAGATTTCGTCAGGGTCCCACGCCTGTCATCGGAAACGGTTCCCAAACACACCGTGCCGGCCCCGGGTCCCAGGAAGGGGGCAACAGGGAGGCAGGCAGGCTGGAAAGTGGGGTGCCCTGGGGTGTGAATACACCCCCGTGTGCTCGGTCTCAGTACCCACCCCGTAGGGAGAACGGGGTGCCCGGCCTCTATGGATCTGAGCCCCCCTCTGTCCGGGAAAGCAGTCTGTCTTAGCATAGAGCCTCCCATTCTGAGCGGGATGGAAGCGGGGTGCAATGCGGACCTGTCAGGGGTTCACAACCGAGACTGACTTCCTGGCTACATCTCCTTAGATAGGTGACAACTGTAATAACCGCAGGGGCTTCTGTGGGGAACAAATGGCGGGATGGGGGTCGGGGGTCCCTGGGACTACGTGGAGTGGCTTGAGGCTGAGATGGGGTGAGAGGGGCCCAGGACACCCCTATGTGGGCCAGGCCGTTTGTTTGTCTGTCTGTCTGTCTGGGGGAGATTAGATGCTGGCTCTTCCGCTGCTGAGCTGGGAATCTGATATCTGCCTCCTTCCTCCACCCACTGGGGAAAGGGGAGCAGGTGGGGGGCAACCCTGGCACCTGGCATGGCAGGTCAAGTTGCCTCGGGCCTCAGTTTCCCCACTTTTAAAAAAGGGGCGGAGGCTGGGGGAGGGGACCCCCAACAGGCCCTCCCTGGGGACTGGGTTCTGCGTGGGCGGCACCTTGCAAAGCATGGGGAGGGCTGTTTAGCCTGGGAACCGGGAAGGCCCCTCCCACCTCCCCTCGGTTGCCTCCTCTGCCTCTAACTCTTCCTCAACCCCGTCACCCAATTCCATCCGCCAAGGACCCAGCCTGTCCTCACGAGACACCCGAAGCCCCAAAGCCTCTGGGGACAGGCTGGGCTCCCCGCCCCCCAAGGGGATAGCTGCTCTGTGCTTCTGTGGCCACCTGCTCAGCACCTGACCCATTTCTGGTCTCTCTGCCACGCAGGCATGTGGATCAGCCAGGAAGGTCCCCTAAGCCGACATTCAGGCCTCCTGGGGGGTGTGCCGCCGCCCTGCCTGGGGCCTGGGACAGGGCCGGGGTCAGATTCCCCTAGAAACGAGCCGCCCACAACCCGAGGCTGGGCCCGGCCTGGCCTCAGGATTCTTCTCCATCAACACAACTCGCCCGGCAGGCTTGATCAAACAGGTCAGCATGTGTTTTGGGACCGCGGGAAGGCACTTCCGTTCCGCTGGCAGACACGCCTGGTCAAGGGCACGGCTGTCCGGCAATGGCCTGGCTGTTAGAATAGGTGTCAGCCGAGAACGGCTACCCCCGCGTGGGGGGCGGCGCACACAGCTCCACAGCCGGGCGTCAAGAAGGGGAGGGCCGGACGATGGGTGGAGGACCCAGGTGCGCCCTCCTGGGCGGGCGGAACTCATTCTGCGGCTACCCCGCTGAGGACCAAGCCATCCTCACTCCCTACATCCCCACCGGAAAAGGCTCCGCCCTGGCAAAGCTCACAAGAGGTTCAGAGAGGGTGAGCACCTGGCTCTAGGTTGCCCAGCACCCCTAGGAAACGGGCACCTTTGAACTCAGACCCCCAGGCTGGCCTCTGAGGGTCTCGGGTGACTTCTCAATCCCCATGCCATCCCTGGGGGGTGGTGAGAGAAAGCACCCCCTCCCCGGCCCCAATCCTGTCGTCCCCATCCCATGCAGCCCACGGTGGCCCTTTCCTCCGGACGATCTGCTCAGAACAACCCCCACAACCATGCACAAAAGCCCTTTGGGATGGGACACCCACGGTTACCCCTCTGGAAAACCCGGGCGCCCTGGCCCTTGGCAAAGAATGAGGAACCTCAGGAAGACGGGGGGGCTACCAGGGGCCCCACTCCGGACGGGACGGCACGGTCCATGTCTGGCTCCTGCGAGCCGGCAATTTGGCGGCTGAGATGCTAGGGGCCCCCTGGCCGGGACCAAGGGTACGGCTCCCTCTCCCGGGACCCCCTCCTGCCCCCCGCCCAGCGGCTAGCTCACCTTCTGGGCCTGGCTGATCATCTTGCGGACCACCTCTTTGATGTGGGCCTGGCCGTCGATCGGGGGCTGCATGTAGACGCTGGCTCGGGTCACGCCGCGGTAGGCGATGGTGTCAGGCCAGCCCAGATCCAGCTGTGGGATGGAGCGGTCCGACTTCTGGGGCCAGTACTCCAGAGAGGGCGGCCCCTCGCCGTCCCCGTCCCCGCTGGCGTGGTCCTCGGGCCCCTGGGCGCAGCCCGGGCCCCGGGGGTCCTGGGAGCCCGGGTCGTAGACCTCGATGGCGTCCAGGATCCGCCGGAGCTCGGGCTCGGAGAGGAAGTCCCGGATGTTCTCCTGCTTCAGGACCTCATAGAAGGCATCGGGGCCACTGGCCACTAGCGCCTCGAGGGCCAGCCGCTGCTCCTCGCTGTAGAAGAACTCGGGCTTGGACTCGCTCGAGCGCCAGTTCACGTGGCTGTTGTCCAGACACTGCACCTGGGACAAGGCCATGGTGCCGCCCGCCGGGGCTTCCGCGGGCTCACGGGGCTGTGTCCGGTCCTCTGCCCCCCAGGAGCCTGCCAGGGAGACAGAGAGGCTGCAACAGGCAGGTCAGGGCGGGATGGGGTGGGGCGACAGGTGGGCGGGGTGCAGACCCAGGCCCAGCCTCTGGCATCAGTAGGGGGAGACAGGACCCCCATCCCAGGTTTCTGGAGCTCAGTCCTGGGCAGCTTCAGCGGGTGGCCGGGCACCTTCCCTAACTTTGCAGGAGAGGAGACTGAAATCCGATGGCGTCTGGCCACGCTCGGGGGCATCCCGCATTCCCAGGGCTTCCCGGAAGGGACATGGGGGTGGGTCTTGCGATCCCTGGGGGCCGTGATCAGCACCCCCAGGGCTCTCCCTGGGGGTGGGGTGGGGGTGGGAGGCCGGTGGGCAGCCGTGCGCCCCCGAGGGGAAGGAGGCCGGGGCTCGCTTACCGGGCGATCGCGGGTGCGGGCGGAGCAGTGAACACAGGTAGCAGCTGGCGGGTGACTAAGGGCCGCCCCGCCCGGGCCGCCCCGCCCACCCCGCCGCTGCTACCACCACCTGAGGTCACGTGAGGCCCCGGGGGGCGGGGCCGGAAACTGATTCACTCGGGCGACCGACACAGACCTCACTGGGCCGGAGTACGCCCGCCTCCTCCTTCCCCCTCGCCAGACCAAAGTCCCACAGCTCCTGCCACATGGCAGCCCAGAGAGGGACGGTGTTCTTCCTGAGGACACACAGCAAGTCAACAGCCTTGGCACCCTAGAGCGGTGGGCGACCCTGGTCCAACCTGACCTGGGTGCGGTGTCCCAGGTGGGCTGGGACAGTCCATGCACCTGCCCGGCTGTCCTGTTGTGGGTGGAGAGTTGGGGTACACGGTTGGGACCCCCCAAGGTGGGGAGAGGACACCAGGGGACCCAACTTTGGGAGCTTTCGCAGAGCTTGGTGTGTGGACAGAGCAGGGACCAGGTGGTTTGTGAGGAGGAACCCCACTCCCCTCTGGGGGGGTGCCCCCTGCCCCCCAGGGCTGGTCCTGCAGGCTGATCAGTGTCCTGCCTGAACTCCCGGGGCCAGGGTCAGGCCCAGCTCCCTGCGGCTGCGTCCCTGGAGCTTGGGACCCCGGTTATGGGAGGCGTGTGGGGACCACATCTGAAAGCCGGTGCCGGGGCAGGGACAGCAAAGCCCATTAAACTGGTCGCACAAGCAGCACCCACCCCAGCGCGTGCCACAGCCAGCCAGCCGGGCACCCGGCCCAGCCCTGCCCTCCTGCCCGCCTCCATCCCTCACCGCCTGGCCTGGCTGGCTCGTCGGCGTCCTGAGGGTGCCGTTCGGCTTGCTGAGGGCTGGGACACCCCGCTGCTCCAGGACCCTCACTGCTGTCTGTGCACCTGTCAGGCCTGGCCACCTGGGTCCACGGCCCTAAGCTGTGAGCACTGCCCACCCCCAGCCCCAGCACCCCCATCATAGACCTCTCAGGTCTCACCTTGGCCCTGGGGACATCACACTGAGTCTGGATATAGTGGCTCCAGGGTCCAGCATATTCCCATAGGTGCCCTGGCGCCTCCCAGGAGTCCCCACAGGGGGTCCCGGAGGTGGAACGGAGGTGGGGTGGGTGTGGGAGTCCTGAAGCCTCATTTATTAGCCTCTCTGCCCCTGGGGACCCAGTCTGTCTGTGACCCATCTCTGGGCCTCAGCTTCTCCTTTGTTCTTCCCACTGCACGGAGCTGTGAGCTCAGACAGGGGTCTCAGGGCCGAGAGCCCTCCAGCCCCCCCCGCCAGCCCTGCCTATAATTATAGATTCGCAAGAACTTGTTAAAAAAAAAAAAAAAAAGCAACAGCAGAGAGCTTGCATGTGGCCTTCGCTGCTTCCTCCAATCTTTTTTTTAAGATTTATTTTATTATTTTTGACAGAGACAGAGAGAAGGGGGGGGGGGGCCCAGAGCCGGCTCCGTCGTTGTACGTCACCAGTTCATTCCAAACAGGTGGGGGCCTCCCACATGGGAAGCTCGCCCCAGTTCAGCAGATGGGTTTGCACAGGGCCGGGGCTGGGATTCGATCCCCAGACCTCGTGATTGCAAGGCAAGTGCTCCACCTGCTGAGCTGTCCCGGCCTCCCGGTTTCTGCAGCTCCCCTTGAGCTCATGGTTGGTTTCTGAATGCTTTATTTCTCTGTAGCGATCATCGATCATCGCCGACAGAGGTGTGACATCAGTGTGTGGCTGTCATCTGTGTGTGAACTATGTGCCATTCCAGATAAAACTGTGACCCGGCTGAGGCCACAGGGGACAAAAACACCCGTCTTCTCTGCTCCTTGCACAGGGGCCAGCGGAACGCAACTGTTTCTCTTTCTTAAGTCTGCTCTGGTTATTGAGAGTCTTTTACAGCTCTGTGCAAATATTTTAGGATTGCTTTTTTCTATTTCTGTGAAAAATGCCGCTGGGATTTTGATGGGGATCGCAATGAATCTGTCGCTCACGTGGGGCGAGGTTGCTGTTGCAACAACATGAATTCTTCCAATCCATGAGCTCGGAATACCTTTCCATTTTTCCGTATCTTTTTTGATTTCTTTCATCAATGTCTCTTTAAGTTTTCAGGGTCCATATGTTTTAATTCCTTGGCGAAATGTATCCCTAGGTCTTCTATTCTTTGTGATGCAATTGCAGATGGGATTATCTTCTTTTCTCTGTCTGACAGTTCACTGGTGGTGTGTAGACACTCAGCGGAGGTTTGTAGGCTGATGTTGCGTCCTGCAACTTTACTGGAGTCAATTCTGTAGCTTGTCTTTTCTCCTTTTTGCAGGTAACGTGCACAGAGCACAGGCATTAGGATGAGGTCAAATTTACCAGTTTTTCCTTTTACGGATCATGCTTTCGATGTCAAGTCTAAAAACTCTTCGCCTTGCCCTACGTCTCAAAGACTTTCTATTTTTTTCCCTAGAAGTTTCATCGTTTTACACTTAAATCTGCAATCCGTTTTGAGTTCATTGTTTTGTAAGATGTGAGGTTTACGTGGAGTGTTTGGCCCGTGGATGTCCCCAGAAGGGTTTTACAGAGGGAAACACCCTCAGGGAAGAATTACCCAGGACCACCGTGTAAGGGGTTGGGAGGGCTGGTCTCGAACCCAGGTTCATGTGCTTTTCCTCTGCTCCCGATCGCCACATCGGCATCTGAACTGGCTCCCAGGGAGGCACCAGGCCCGGCTGGGGAGTGGGGAGCACCTTGATCGGCCCTCAGGGTGGTATTTCCAGTGGTCATAGGGGAAGGTCATTCAGTCAGTCAACAAACACCAGCAGCATCCGCCATGCTTGGGTTTGTGCTGGGGCCCAGGCTCCTCCCTGGGACACAGGTCACAGAGTTGTTGGTGTCATGACAAGAGGTAGCTGAGAGAAAGGAGTGTGAGATCCCTGGGTTTAGGAAGGAGGGAAGGGTGTTCCAGGGAGAGGGAATAGCAAACACGGAGGCGCAGAGCTGTGGGTGAAACAGGGAGTGAGGGTAGCCCGGTGGGTGGGTGGGGGGCCTTGAATGGCAGTTAGAGCCTCAGGAAGGGCGTGAGCAGGGAAAAGCAGGAATAGGTGGGTGTTTGCAGAAATCCCCGTGCTATGCTCAGGGAGGGGGGCTTAGAGGCGCCCAGGCTGTCCCTCAGCCCAGCGGCTGGACTTGGCAGGGGCTGCAGGCAGGGGGCAGACCCGCACCCCTGGGCTCGATGTGGGTGCCGATGCTGTCAGGGAGCCCAGTGCGGGGAGTCCCCTGCCCAGGCCCCCCACCCCCGGGGGCTGCTCGGGCCTGAGCTGACACATTAGGGGGACTGTGTCTGTGTCATGACACCTTTGCAGCTGCCCTGAAGGACAGACAGGTTCTCCTTTCTGGCTGATCAGCATAAACACTCGGATGGAGAAACCAAGTCGGGCATGCCCTCTGGGCATGGCTGACATGACATGTGTCCAGGTGCCGGGAGCCCTGGACGGGCTGAAGAACGCCCGGAACCTCCTGACTCGGCTTTCTGAGCCATTGTGTGACTTCTCATGGGTCCCTCCCAGGAGGGCTGGGTCCTGGAGCCACCAGAGGCGGCCGGTCAAACCCAGAACCTGTCCGGAGGGACCTGTCACCTACCCTGTGCCAGGGGTCCTGTGTCTGACTGTGTGTCTCAGGCCTGTCACAGCTGGGTAGGCAGGGAGCAGGCGGGGCGCAGGGAGCAGGCAGGGCAGCGGGCTGAGTGCCTGCACTCACGCACGGGGTCTTCCTGGGACATCCTCCTCTCCTCTCCTCTCCTCTCCTCTCCTCTCCTCTCACCTCCTCCACAGGGAGCAGGTGTCCTGAAACCCTGCAGGTGGAGAGAAAGGGGGACTAACAAGGGACGTGTGGCCGGGGAGGTGGAGGTGCTGACCACACACACCTTCCCCAGCAGGTTGGCCGTCTGAGGAAGAGACGTGTTCGCCCCACGCGTGTCCTGCATGCAGGGAGGCGGGAGGCGTGGATGTGGCCCACAGCGCCTGTGTCTGGGCTCTTCAGCCACGGCCGGCTCCTCTGTCTTGCAAGGTCACGGGAGCCAGAGGTGTTTGGAAAGTGTTCCCTGGAGGAACAAGGGGACAAGGCAGGGAGTTGGGAGCAGCCGGCGTCTGCTCCAGGTCCCGCGGGGAGGCCTGGACTGAGGGTTCCATCCCGGGTCTGGTTGGAGGCCCCGGACATTCAGTCAGCCCAATGTTCACTCATGTTCTGGCCACGAGCAAGGCAGAGCCCCTGTTCTTCCCACGGGGCCCCGGCCCGCAGACCTGTCTGGAGGGGCCGTGGGGGGCAGGGGCAGCACTCTGGGCCCCCCTCTCTCTCTCTCACACATGCAGATGACGTGGGCTGCGTGGTGCCCGCTGAGTGTCTACGGGCCTGCGGGGCTGAGATCGGCTGCTCCAACATCGCCTACCCCAAGCTGGTCATGGAGCTGATGCCCGTGGGTAAGGCTCCGGCGCCCGACCGGTAGACGGGGGAAGGGGCTCGTGTGGGACCGACGAGGCCGAAGGTTTCTGGGGCCAGGGGGTGGGGCGTGCACTGCTGGGGACACGCTGGGTCCAGTGTGATGCTATGTGACATCCAGAGGGGACGTCCTGCTCGTCGGGAAAGAGAGGAAAGTAATCATAACAGGACCAGCACCCTCACAAGTGGGTAGCCCGTCCCTGCCTCTCAGGACCCCTGCGTGCTCCTGTGACCCTCCCATGGCAGAGACGGGGAAGCTGAGACCCAAGGTCACAGGGCACATGAGCTGCAGAGCTGGTAGCCTCTGCCTCTTAGCCGGTGTTGTCCCCATCCTGTCCTGACAGGCCCGCGGGGAGCCAGACCCTTTAATAAGGCCGGGAGGCTGGAATTAAGTGCATCTCACAGGCAGGGGAAGTGAGGCATGCAGAGCAGGGGACGTGCTTGTCTGAGGCCACCGGGGGGCACAAGGTGCCATCTGTCCGGCCCTCTCTGATCAGGAGCTCACGTCCCCACCTGAGGCTGCACCGGCTGCCGATGCTTCAGACACAGCCGGCCCACAGGTGCAACTGCGGGGCAGGTGCTGACGCTCCATGCTTCTCGTGCCAGCAATGGTCCTGCCAGGGAGATGCGGGCGGTGAGGTCCCTGTCACAGCGGGTATGCAGGCAGACGTAGCCTGGTCACAGGGCTGTGGGAGATGCCACCTCAGCAGAAGGAGCAGACAGTGCCCTGAGACCCTCTGCAGCCCGGCTTCACCTGTGAATTCTCAGACCTCTGAGGGTTCCCTCCCTGCCTCTGGCCTCACCCGGCCCTTCCCGCCTGCTGGGCAGGCTCTGAGGCCCTGGGGATCTGCAGACCTGGGATCAGGTCTCCTGGTGTCACCTGTTGGCTGAGCTATTTGGGGCATGTCACTCACTCAGCTACTGAACTGCAGTGTCCTCATTTGTAAATTGGTGGGGAGGTGTCCTCCGCCTTGTTGCTAGGATTAAACGTAATGACTTAGGGAAATTGCCCGGCTTGGCTGCAAATGCAGGTTCCCACCTCTGGGCCTCACCTTCCTTTTCTGTTCTGTGGTGGGGAGGCCAGCTCAGCCCCCCTCCCAGGGCTGACGGGCCCAGCCGTTCCCGGGCCACACACCCCTCTCAGCCTTGAGCTCCTTGTCTGAAAAGTGGGTGGAGAATAAGCCCCAGTTAATCCACCTCCCAGGAGCAAGAAGAGGCTGGTGGAGAAATGTCTCAGGGAAAACTCCGTTCTGAACTCCCTTCCCCTTTGGGCCCCACCCCAATCAGCCTGACGCAGGAACAGAGAGGGACAGGGCATGCCTGGATGTCACACAGCTGGGTCAAGGCAGAACCCGGGCCAGGCAGCCCAGATGGGCAACAAAAGGCACCCGGAAGGCTGAGCCCTCAGGAGGGGGCCCTGTCACTTGTCCTGGAAGCTGAAGGACAGACAGGCTGGGAATACATGGAAGGCCATGTCGGGGGGGGGGGGGCACGATGCTTAGACACTTGAAGAACAGTTGTAGGAGGCCTTGCAGACAGACTTGGACTGAGACCAGAGAGGCCAGGAGATCCTCCTGAAGCCACACAGCACTAAGTCCTCCTACCGGCAGCCCCTGTCTAGCCCAGACACCTAGAAGGCGCCCCAGCCGAGCCTGACCCGCCTCCACCGGCACCGTGGGGGAGCTCTCTCTCCTCTTCCACGGATGGGAAGCCCCTGAGGCTGGGCCACAGAGCCCTGCCCCTGGCCGGGTCCCTCTCTGAGCCTCCACCCTCTCGTCTGTCACACGGGTCACTGTCCCTCCTGCAGGGGCATGAAAGTGCCTGCCAACCACCAGGCTCCGCAGAAATGCGCCGGTGGGTTGTCTCGCCAGGGACCCCAGAAGCTGTCCCAGCTGGGACGGTGAGAGCTACCGGCTCCAGCAGCGCCTGCCCCTGCCCCTGCCCCACAGGCCTGCGGGGGCTGATGATCGCAGTCATGATGGCCGCTCTCATGTCATCGCTGACCTCCATATTCAACAGCAGTAGCACCCTCTTCACCATGGACATCTGGTGGCACCTGCGGCCACGGGCCGGCGAGCGGGAGCTGCTGCTGGTGGGACGGTAGGTTGGTGGGGAGGGCAGGGGTGGGTTTTGAGGGATGAATAGGAGTTTGCCAATGGGAGCAAGGGAGATGCTGAGAAGCAGAGGAAAGAGGAGGCTGGAATCGCCCCCTCCCCGCCATCCCACGTCGCACTCCCAGACCCCCCCTCTTAGAATGAGTGCATCTCAGCTGGGGAGAGCCTCTCCTCCAACCTTCCCAGAAATCTCTCTGTCTTCCCCAAAGCGGAGCCCCTGGCCCTCCTGACTGTTTGCAGCTGCCCCCAACCAGCCAGGGCTCAGGCGATGGCCACACTCAGGCCTCACGACCTCGGTGACTCACCCCGAGTGCTCCCTCCTCCAGGCTGCCCTCCCTGATACCCCTCTGCCCTCCACGCCTCCCCCAGGGGGTGGCACCAGAGTCCCCAATCTCTGTCCCTGTCTTGGCCGGTGCTCCTGTCTCCCTGGGAACCCAGCCCCCTGTGCCTAGCTGGGCCACGCTGGGCCCCCCGGGAGCCCCCAGCAGCTCACTGCTGCTGTCAGAAGGGCTCTGTTGGGACACGCCGCGCCGGCAGGTATGAGCTCATCTGCAGGCTCACAGCCGCTTCCAAAACAAGGCGCCACTGCCTGGGGCCGCGCAGGATGCGTCCCTGTCAGCACTCGTCCCTTGACCCGCTCTCCTGGCTGCCCTGCGGACCCCGCCCTCCCCCTCCCCTCACAGGGACAGCCTGGAGCCTGAACTGGGACAGGTGCACCTGCCTGTCACCCAGTGTGGGCCGAAGCCCTCAGGCCCCGGGCCTAGTGGTCACCTCAGTGCCCACTGGGTGCCCCCCGGGTCCCCTGCCTCCTCTGAGGCAAGATTCTCTCCCGCTTCCCATCCCACCCCAGCCTTCCCCCAGCCAGGACCCTCCTTCCCACCCGCCTCAGGCCCCACCAACCTCCCTCGGGCTCAGGCTGTGTGACGTCAGACAACTCACTCGCCTTCTCTGGGCCCGTTCTCCCAGCTGTCTGTTGGGTGGTGTGGGAAGGGCCCCGGCGCTGGGTATCGGGCTGGGGTTCAGCTCTACCACGCCTCCCTCTTGGAGCCCCAGGATACCCCGCGCCCCAACAACCTGCTCCTGCCTGAAACCACGCTGTTGGAACACTGCCTCCCAGGCGGTCTTAGGTCTTGCAGCGCCTCCTGCGGCCGAGGAGGTGCAGGACTTACACAGGGGAGCAGCAGGGGGAGTCCAGAAGCCAGTGAAAGAGGTGGTCTTGGGGCAGAGACCGGCTGGGGGTGCCAGGGACCCCCTGAGGAGCTGCCATAGGCCTGACTCGGGGACCCCAGGCCTTCTGCCCCTTTATTTCTCTCCACTGTGCCCCCTCCCCCTCATTCAAAATGTCCCAGGCCTCTGGGTCACCTTGTGTCCAGCTGACAATTCGGAATCGGGGTGAGGGGATAGGAGCCCACCTCACCCCAGCCTGAGGGGCTCCCCTGTGGGGAATGGGAGCTGTCAATCAGATAGCTGTGTGTGTGGGGGGGGTGTTCTGGGAAGGCTTCCTGGAGGAGGAGTTGAGAAGCGCATCCCAGGTTTGGGGGTCTGTTCGGCGGCCAGGTGGTGGCTGGGTCGGAAGAGGAGACCCCAGAGGGCAGCGGGGAGGCCAGGGCCCGGGTCCGGGCTGGGAGGGAGGGGCCCAGGCTGCCCACCTCAGCACAGGATGCTGAGTCTGGTGTTGGGAGGCGGGCCAGGCGGGCCGGGCGGGATGCTGACCCACCTGCGCCTTTGAAGATGGCGGCGCCCACACCTGCCTGGCTGGCAAAGGGCTCATTAGCCTTAATCAAGGCGGCATCTGCTCCCCGCACCCTGCACCTCAGGCCTGGAAGGGAGGACGGGGCAGGGCGGTGGGCGGGGAGAGCGCCCACCCCACAATTGATGGGTCCTCGGGGCTCCCTGACCCCCACCCCAAGTCCAGGGGACCAGCTCCTGTGCTTTCTCGGCTCGGCTCTGAGCGCAGCCCCAGGCCCAGCCTCTGGGCACCAGGCTCCCAGCACAGTGCTCTGCACACAGGTGGGCTCTCCGTGAATGTTTGTTGAGCACCTACTGTGTGCTTAGAGATGCCGCCGTGTTTGTTGAGCGCCTACTGTGTGCCTGGAGGCGCCGCCATGTTTGTTAAGCGCCTACTGTGTGCCAGGAGATGCTGCCATGAACCAAAGAGCCCTGTGCCCGGCCGGGGCCCCCAGCTGGGTGGGGGTGGAACAGACGGGGAGTTTCTCTGAGGTGTGCGCCCACCGCCTGCCCCAGGCTGGTCATCCTGATGCTTGTCGGCGTGAGCGTGGCCTGGATCCCAGTGCTGCAGGGCTCCAACAGCGGGCAGCTCTTCATCTACATGCAGTCGGTCACCAGCTCCCTGGCCCCCCCGGTGACGGCCGTCTTCGTCCTGGGCATCTTCTGGCCGCGTGCCAACGAGCAGGTGCCCAGGGGACACAGGCCAGAATGGGAGGGTTGGGCTTGTCCCCTCCTGGGGACCGACCGGCCACGGCTTGGTTAACGTCCCCGGCCATGGGTGGGGGGCTGGGGACCTGCACCTGCACTTCAGCGGCCCCAGCGGCCCTGCCTCGTCCTCCCCAGGGGGCCTTCTGGGGCCTGATGGCTGGGCTGGCCGTGGGCGCCGCGAGGCTGGTCTTGGAGTTCCTGAACCCGGCCCTGCCCTGCGGTGAGCTGGCCCCGCGGCCGGCCATGCTCAGCAGCATCCACTACCTGCACTTCGCCCTGGGCCTCTTCGCGCTCAGTGGCCTCGTGGTGGTAGCCGGCAGCCTGCTGAGCTCACCTCCACACGGCGCTCAGGTGAGCCTGCCCATCAGTGCCCGATGCCGGCCCCATTCTGACCCCTGGCAGTGCCCACCCCCCACCCTGCCCACTCCCTGCAGGTCCAGAACCTTACCTGGTGGACTCTGGCTCAGGATGGGCCCCTGGCAGCCAAAAGAGGTACGCCACGGCCCCCGGCCTGCCCGGCCCTCCCGGCCCCAGGGGCGGGAGCTGGGTGTACGAAGTCTGTGCTCCTCACAGGCCTCTCTCATTTCCCACCACCCCCAGGCGACCTCCGCGCGTCCCGGAAACATGCTTTCTGGGCTCGCATCTGTGGCTTCAACGCCATCCTTCTCATGTGCGTGAACGTCTACTTCTATGCCTACTTCGCCTGACACAGCCCCTGGGTGGGGAGGCAGGAGACCCCTCCGAGCCCTCGGGCCTCCCTCCTCTCCCGGATGAGGACACGGAGGCCCCCAGAAGGGTGACACCCCTCCCGGCAGCACGGTGGGTCAGAGCCCAGGGACCGGCCAAGCCAACAATGCAGGAGCCCTGGGCAATGAGGGATGGTGGACCGCGTGACCCTCCAGAAATGGTGGTCGTACCTGAAAAGAAAATTTGATTTCTGGTGCACCGCCTTGTGCCTGTTCCTGTTTTTATTTGGAGCAGGTGGGGCTGAGGTAGGGGCAGCAGCTACAATCTGCAGGGGCTCAGGCTGCCTCGGGCCCAGGGCCAGCCCTCCCCTACCTGCTCCCGGACGTCCTGGAGCCTCCTCTCTCTCCCTTCCTGTGCCCAGGCTGCTTAGAGCCCCCCTGCGGGGTGCAGTTTTGTGGGGACACCCTGTCTCTTCTCAGGCCTGGGATGCACTCACACAGACCCCTCAAAGCCCAGCTGGGGCCCCAACCCCAACCCCCAAGTTCCAGGTTATGGGCAGAAGCTAAGCCCCAGCCAACAGGAGCAGCGTGGCCGGTCCTCCTAGGGCCCAGAGCCGAGGGCCTCCGCACATTTCTCTCACCCCCACGGCCCCTTCCTCAGCCCCCCGCCCCCCGAGTGTCTGGCATGGGTGCCCAGGTGGAGGCTGACGTGGTGGTAGAGCTGCCGAGAAGCCTGGCCCCAGGTGGCATTCGGCTCCACGGGTGTACAGGACTCCCAGGACCCTCACGCCTGACACCCTGAGGGAGGGCCGGGCGGGCAGGCCCAGGGGCTCTGCAGCCCAAGGTTCTATGGGTCCAGCCGCCCAAGGTCCCATCGATGGTTGGAGCCAGCGGGGCCTCTGCGTGACCTCACGAAGCCCGCGGCCAATGGGAAGAGGCCGGTGTCAGGCCCGGACGGATGCTGGACATCGCGGTGGCGGTCGTGGGTGTTCTGTTGGGGCCAACCCAGTTCCCATGGACCCGTGAGGGCTGGGCCCACGGTCCTGCCCAAGGCCCCGGGCTGAGCCCCGGGGGACCCCAGGCAGGGCAGGTGCCCATGAATTCCTGCCGGACTTCAGCGCCCACCCGACGGCTGGCCAGCGCCGCCAATCCTGCCCCCGGGCCCCGCCAGGGTCAGAGCTGAACGGGCTGGACGTAGCTCCGCGGGAAGAAGCCGGCGCACCCGCAGAAGCGGCCCCGCCACCAGTGCGGGTCCTGACACTCCAGGACCTCGATGATGTCTCCGCGGCGGAAGCTCAGCTGGGAGGCGTCCTGGGCCGAGAAGTCAAACTGGGCCTGGGCGAAGCTGGACCTCGGGGACGACTGCGTGGAGAAGGGTTAATGGGACCCTGCTGGGAAGGCGGAGCCGGCTTCTGCCTCCAGCCCCCCACAAAACTGTGGGGAAGTCCCTGTCCCCCTCGTGCCTGCAGCCGACATGGTGACTTCAGGCCCCGGAACCCCCGGAACTGCGGGGCCATAGAAGCTGCCCCGTGAATGTGTGGCTGGGGACACAGGTCACTGCTGTGGCCCCGAGGCCACACCTGCAGCTGCTCCCTGCACGGATAGGCTTCCGGTCCTACCAATGCCCCAGAGTCACCTCGGGGAAGTCGCTGCCCTGAGTGGGACTCAGTTTCCCCACCCGAGAAGGGCCGCTGGACAGAGCTCTGCCTGCCTGGCGCCGTGATTACAGCCCAACGCCCCGGCCCTGCCGGCCCCACGGGGATCTCTGCCCCGAGCCTTTGGAATCTTGCCCCGGACGGGTGATAGCATCAGGGCCCTGGCTGTAATGACTGGTTCTTTGCCCAAGAAGGAGGAGGTGTGGGTCCTGGGAGACTGAGCCCTGAGCCACCCCACAGGGTGGGTGAGACCAAGAGGAGAGGCAATGGGTTGTGGGGAGCCCTCAGACAGCCCCCCAGCTGCGTCCCGGCCCCTCACGCACACTCTTCAGGGTCAGAATGGGCCCAGGCAGCGAGTGGGGGTGGGGGCAGGGAGGCCACAGGCCTCACGGGACAGAGGGGGCAGAGAGGGGAGAGCAGGGGACCCCAAGTCCCCGCGTGACTCTCCATCACGCCTCCCCCTGCTGGGCGGAGAGGAAAGTGAGGCCACGGTGGCAGAGGGGGGCTGCAGAAATCCAGCGGCCCCTGCCCAGGCCTGGGCCCCGGGCATGCTCTCTGTCCTATCTGCAGAACCCAAATCCAGCCCCAGGCCTGGCCAACACCCCCCCATTTGCCAGGAAAATGGCACGTTGGGGCTAATAACCCCACTGGCCGGCGTCATCGGCTAATGAGCAGGTCCCCGGGCGGTGGCCGGGCTGGCAAATTGCTGTTATTGTGAGGAGCAGGGCTGGCTGGACCTTCCCCGCGCCCCACACCCCACCCAAGGCCAGCTCCCCAGGAAGGAGGACGAGCCAGGACTGAGCCTCCCTGATGAGTCAGGGCCCCAGCTCAGTGCGTGGCTCACAGTGGGTTCAGGCGGCGTCTGTACTGTCCGACATTCACTCCACACACGTTTTACTGAGCACCTACTATGCGCCAGGCCCGTGGCACGTCCACGCTGCGGCTTTCTCTTCCGTCCCTCTTCCCCTTCCTGCCCTGGCGTGCTTCACGGTCCCAGCCCAGGGAACTTGGTAGCCTGGCGGGACCCCCTGCCCCCGTGGCCCTGACCTCCTGCCCGCCTACCTTGAGCAGTGGCTCCTCGTCTCGCAGGAACACCTGCCGCTTCTTGGTGATGGTGGAGGTGCGGTAGAAGTCCACCAGCTCGTTGAGGGAGTTGAACTTCTCCTCCCACAGGAAGTACTTCCCCGAGGCCTCCCGCAACACCTTGAAATGCTGCACCTGATCCCCATAGCTAGGAGAGGGAGGGCCCAAGGCCACCTCAGTCGGGCCCCCTGAGGCCGGGGATCGCACCTGCCCAGCCCTGGTCCTCCCTCCTCACCACATGGCCGGGGACAGGGGCCGAGGCCGCACTAGCCTGGCTGGAGGTACCCCCGGCGGCGGGGATACGGTATCAAGGGCATGGACCCTGGACCGGCCACTTCCTTACTGTGTGACCTGAGGCAAATCACTTAACATCTCTGAACCTCACAATCACACCTCCCTTCTAGGTAAGTGCTCTGACAACGGTAACTGTGGCTTATTGGCGATACTGAACGGGTTTCTCTGGGAGACATACAGCCTCTCCTCCCTCCAACGGCTCCCCTACCCCCTGACCCCCCCGAGCCTGGATGTTCTTCTCCCTCTGCCGGCCCCTCCCAGCCCGGGCAGTCGCATGAGGACTGAGCCCTGAGACCGTCCTGACTCGGACACAGAAACCTGCCGGGGCAAGAGGAACTTAGGTGTTGCCGAAGTTTCATCCACACCTCCCTCCAGAAACATCTAGGGCTCCCCAGTGCCCTCAGGTTGAAATCTTAACATCTCTGACCATGTGCTCGGCCTCATTTCCCGAATACACTCTCTGATGCGATTGGCCAGCCCCCGTCTTGTCTCCCAGCCTTTCTATCTGAGACCCCCGAATCCTCCCACGTGCCCTCCAAACCCAGTACAGGAGGCCAGCCGCCCACCGCTCCCAAACTGGCCAGCAGCGTGTGGCCCACAGTGGCCGGGACCCTGCAGAGGAACTGGCCGGGCTCCTGCCAGGACGGGCCACGCAGGATTGAGGCCGGTGGGGGCACCCGTGTGGGTTAGGGCCACGGCCAGCACAAGCCGTTGGGATCCTCCTGTTGGGGGGAAGGCCGGGCCCCCCATGCGGCCCTTTGTACAGCGAGGACACTGAGGCCCAGAGTCACACAGCACCTCCTGCCCTTCACTTTCAAACACACCCCCAGGCCTTTGCATAGACTACTTCCTCCACATGCTTCTCGAGTCAAACTCCTACTCAGACCTCAAAACCCCGGTAAACTGGCCCAAGCCCCGAGAGCTGCTTCCAACACGTCCGTCAGATCAGGGCTCTGTGGGAGGGGCTGTCCGCAGGGAACGGGGTGTCGTAGCCTGAGGCTTCATGATGGGCCCCTTGGGGTGATACCCTCTTTGCCCAGCTCTGGGCTGTGACTCCAGCCCTCTAGGCTTCCAGACCCTGAAACAGGCCTGAGGGTCTGAGACGTGTCCAGCTTTCCCTTCCCATGGTGAGAACTGAGGCTAGAACAGGCCCGAGGCTCTGAGACCAGGTGAGCAACGGTCCCTACGCTGCTGTGTGGTCAGGTGACTGTTCACAGGTGACTAAGCCACTGGGGCTGTGGTTGGTGGTGGGACACATGTGTCCCTGGGGTAGAAGAGACGGCGGCAGGCGGATGGTGCCTCCCGCCCCGTCTGGCCTGAAGCTCCTGTAGATCCTTGAACTTGAACCTGGGAGCCCAGCACCTTCCTCGGGCCGTCCCGGGGGCACGGGGCTTCCTGGCCGCTGATGCATGCGGCTGTGGTGCCCGGGAGGAGTGTCACACTCATACCAGTGGCCAGGCAGGTGGCAAGCCAAGCAAGGGGGACCTGGTGACATTGGGGACCACCGGCTGCAGAGGCAAAAGGCCCTGACTGGGTGCTGGTCCGCAGGAGGAGCATGGGGTTCGGGGGGCCCCTCTCCTCTGGGTAAAGGGGGCAGATGGGCTTTCGGGAAGTTTGAGAAAGCTCCCGCCCACAAATGACCTCATCTTGGCACATCGTGGTGTTTGAAGGTCATTGCCGGTGACCTGGAGCGGGATCCGGAGCCAAGCATTCCCTGATCAACACAGGAGGGGCCAGAGTCGAGGGCAGGAGGCGCTGAGCTGTGAAATTCTAGAACCTTCCACCCAGGGGGTCCAAGAACACTCAAAACTGGGGGGATGGCCCGTGGTGTGTCTCCTGTTCTGCAGGGAGGAGAGGGGTCTGCACACAGCCGGGCAGCGTGCTGGTGACGCTGTTGGTGGGTCCCTGCCCGCACGAGCCGGCGGCCGGAGCCCAGGTGTGTGGGCAGCTGCACATGTCTCAGCCGCTCTGTGTGAGTGGCTGGACGTATATTCCTCCCTGAGCAGCCAGGGCTGCGTCCGCCTGTGTGTGAGACCCTCACACCTACCAGCCCTGGTGGACCAGGGCCTGGGCTTGTCCCTGGGCTGTCAGGAGCATCCCGAGGACAAGGCTGCTGGATGCTGCAGCTGTCAGGCCTGCCCAGCAGGTTTTTCTGGCCAGGCGGTGGCAGCAGCAGCAAAGGTGACGGTGGCAGCTCAGGGAGGAAAACAAAGCCAGAGCAATGTCAGGAGCCCCCCCCCCCCGGGTGGGGAAGCCAGGGCCTGTGGGCAGCCCCAGACAAAGGCCTGGCTGCTCGCTGCCTGCTGGGTGGTCTTCGTGAGGCATGGCCCTTCTCCAGCCTTAGTCTTCCTGTCTGTGAACAGGGATAGGGCAGCGTCTGCAAATACAGCAGACATGATGAGGACTCGAACTGCCCTTGGGAGGGGGCCCTAGAGACGGCTCCTTCCAGCTGCGTCTCTGGGTCTCAGAGCAGGTGGGTGCTCTATGCTGCCTTGCTGTGTGACCTTGGGCAAGTTGCTGCACCTCTCTGAGCTTCCGTGTTCTCACTGCCGCCTGGGTTTCTCGGGATCCCTTCCCGTCTCCGCAAGCATAAATCCGTGCCCTCCCCCACTTCCTTCCTGCTTCATTCTCCCAAGAGCCTTGATCCTTTTCCAAGATTTTATCCGACTTACGAACCGTTTACGGCCTGTCACCCCAGTCAGCAGAACATGCGAGCCAGAAGGACAGGGGACTTGCCATTGTGGCTGCAACCCAAGCACCTGGGACCGCACCTGGCGCCTAGTAGGTGCTCAGGGACCAGAGAGGCAGAGCAAACACTCATGCGGAGACGCCGGGGCACCTGAAGGAAGCAGAAGGCCTCACTTGGACGCAAACTTGTTGACAAAGGCGTCCCCAGCCGCCTGGATGGAAATGCAGGCAGAAGTTCTGCAACCCAGACGCTGCCCCTCAGCCCTGGCCCGGCTCCCGAGTGCTCCTGCAGGTGGCAAGCGATGGCCCTTTTGTAAACTCATAAAGGGCAGCCGGCCATAGCCACTGTTGCCTCATGAGGCCCATAAAACCCAACTTCTGGCAACTTGACGGGCTGGGCGTGAACATGTAGGCCATGCCACGTGCAAGGGGGACGGTCCCCATGAGCTGGGCCAGCGAGCACGGACATGCCCTCGCCCACGCGTCTGCACAGCCGTCAAGGGTTCGCGTCCTGGTGGTAGACACGAGGACACGGCAGTCAGAGAGGGCAGGGGCTGCCGGCGGTCACACAGCAGGGCCGGCGCATGCCACCTCTCCATGCCGCTCCCCAGGGGCCACGCAGCAGGGCCAGCAAGCCCTGCATGGCCCTTAGAGAGTTGATAGCGTGACAGCTGCCATAACTGGCGTTTAGTTAAGGACTCACCTTAACTAAACTCACATGGGCCAGGAATCGTGCGAAGCCCTGGGGGTAGATGTTCCCTCTGCAGATGGGAACGCAGAGGCTCAAGGGGTGACTTGCCCAGGGTTCTGGGGCTAGGAGGGGGTGGAGCGGAGATTCTCACTCAAAAGCTCACACTCCTGACCACCTGTGTCCTCTGAGTCCCCGAGGGGGGCCAGGGGGCATGTGTCAGAACTTCTCTGAGGGGCACTTCCAGACCCCTCCCCCAGACCCCTGCTGCAGAACTGCAGCCCGGTCCTGCCTGTCTCCCCTCCTGGTCCAGCTTGCTGCTCTGAAACCTCCCCCCCGTCACCGGCCCACCTCTGGGCCTTTGCACATGCTATTCTCAGTGCCTACCCTCTGCCCTCTTAGTGCACCAAACTCCTATACATGCTACAGGTCCCAGCTCTGATGTCCCATCCATCCCTGTGTGGACCATGTCCGCTGCCATTCCCTTTCCCATAGGAGTCCCTGGGTCATGGATGCCCTTAGGCCAGTCTGTGTCTACTTCCACACTCTACTCCTTGGGCTTGACTCCTGTTTCCATCTAACCCTTGGGACAGACACAAACACACACATGACATGGACACGCACATACAAGGTGGGTGTAAAACCACACCCGTGCCTGGGCGGGGATGCACTGACAGAGAGCCGCCACAAGAGGGCACTGAGGGAGGAGTCACGTTTCTGTGGACCGCAGTGACAGAAGGCCGCCACAAGAGGGCACCGCAGGAGGCACCTCTACGTGTCTGTGGGGCTGCACTGACAGAGAGCCGCCACAAGTGGGCACTGCGGGAGGCACCGCCACGTGTCTGCGGGGCTGCACTGACAGAGAGCCGCCATAAGAGGGCACTGCGGGAGGCGCCTGCATGTGTCCAGGGGGAAAAGTCCTGTCCAGTCAGTCCAGTGGGGTGGGGGGTGGGAGGGCCACCATGGCCCCTCAGCACAGGCCCCAGGAGCCAACCCCGTAACTCCCCTGCGCCCCCGCTTGGCTGGGTGACTTTGGGCTTCAGAGCTGAGCCCGGCCAGCCCTCTGGGCGCTGTTCCCAGGAGGTGACCGGGTCCCTGGGCAGCCAGCACGTGGGGAAAAGACCGTTTCCTGCCTTTGCAGGGAGCCCAGTGGGAAGTGGGGGGCTGGGCTGCTGGAGGGGGTTGAACCAGAGGCACTGCCGACTCCCACCCCCACCCCTGCGGGAGGGAGTCGGGGGACTGAGAACCACCCCCGCAGGGCGTGTGGCTCGTGAGGAGGAGACCATGGCCCAGGCCCTGCGACCAGAGCCGCCTCTGCGTCCCCTCAAGACAGACAGACGGCCCAGCGGACATGGGTCCGCCCAGCATCTGTGTGCCCGTCTCCGCGGGAACTGCCTGCCTCCCGTGGGAAGCCCCTGCCCGCAGCCTTCCTCTCTGCCCCATTGCGCATGGGGCCCCTGTTTCTCAGCACTCCTGTAATTAAATACCATCGGGTTCTCCTGGGGCTTGGTCTCAGGACGTTGTAGCTGTGTGACCCCCTCCTGAGAACTCCAAGGGGCGAGGGGCGCTCTTCCCCTCCCCGACCCAGGCCCTGACCCTTGCCCCCCGCCCCACCTTCTCAACGGGACCCTTCTCATGGGACCCTGTTCAGAGCATGTCCTAGACTCGGTCTGTGAGCCCGTCCCACGCAGGGGGTCCCGGGCTCAGAGGTTCGCTGTCTTGCCCGCCCGCCCACCTGCCATGGGCCCCACTCACTTCACGGAGATGGAGAATTCCCCCGGGGAGCTCTCACTCTCCCGGATCAGGAAGGCGCCCAGGCAGTTGCGCTTCATCAGGATCTCTTCGGCCAGCTGCCGGGAAATCCGGCCCGAATACCACCTGCGGGGACACGGGGGGGTGTCCACATTGCCGACCCTCACAGACGCCAGAGACCCAGTGGTGCCCGTTCCACAGATGAGGCACCCGGGGCCACACACCCGGGCCACACGCCTGGGCCACACGCCCGGGGCCACACGCCTGGGCCACACACCCAGGGCCACATGCTGGGGCCACACGCCGGGGCCACACGCCTGGCCCTGCGGCTGGGCACCCGCATCCTCCCCCTCCATGTGGGGCCACCGCGGGCTGTCAGGGACTCAGAACCAGGGGACCTCAGGGAACCGCCCCCCCAGCCACCCCAGCCGAGTGGCCTCATGTCCCACGGGCAACTCTTACGCGCAAGGAAACAGAAAAGTGGAAAATGCACGCAGCTCCGGCCTGTCCCCAACACAGACAGGCCACCCGGCCTGCTTCTCACAGGCACGTGCTTCGAGTCCCCTAAGGTCCCCACGGCCCCCACGGGACCTGCTTCTTGCCCCGCCCATCGCAGCCTGTGCCCCCCCCACACACTGTGGTCCTCGCCTGTCCGTGAGGGTCCCAGGGGTCTCCGGCTGGCTTTCCAGCTGGTGTTCAGAGGGTCCAGGGCCGATGGGGGCACCTCGGCTGGGCCATGGGGGTCACCCCGCTTCCCGGCCCCTGGTCATCGTGTCTTGAGTCGAGGTTGGCCCAGGGGGCAGATGGGAGGCGGGACTTTTCCTGTGGCCTCAGGATGTTAACCAACCGAACATCAGGGGGCTCTGGGGGGGCCTGCCCCAGCCCCCCACGAATACAGATGCTGGGGGTTCTACCCAGGGGCTTTCCTGTGACTCCCACACTGGGCCTGAAGATTGGGGTGTCTGTGCTGTGTTTCCTACCCCTGCCCCCCGCTTCCCCCGCTGGTGGGCTCACCCAGCAGCTGCGTCACAAACACACCCTATCGGCTCCCCACCTTGCGTCTCGGGGGGCCCTGGGCCCGTCCATAGTGGGGTCCCTGGGAAGGCAGGTGGTGAGGGGGCTTGTTGAGTGTGGGGGCTCAAGGCCACCTTCGGGGTCTCTGGAGTTCGGGGGTCCTGGATGGGAGTCCCCAGGCCAGAGGCCGAGCTGGGATGTGCAGGCCCCGGGGCTCAGGGGGGCCGGGGAAGGGAGCCCTGTCAGAACACAGGTGCTGCGCTGTGGGCCCCACGTGGGCGTTTCCTGAGGGCCCGGGTGTCTCCAAAGAACCCACAAAACCCTACCTCTAAGGGCATCACAGCCGCACCCCACCCGCGGGAGGCAGGGCGGGTCCCCAGAGAAGCAAGCACTTTCTGCTGCCCCAGAACCCGGGACACTCCACAGGGGGCGGGCCCGCCCCTAGCTGAGCCCCCCAGGTTACTGATGTGGAAACTGAGGCCCAGGAGCCCCCAAAAGGCTGCTCAGCACGTCCCCGGCCCGTCCTGGGGCCCACGCACGGCACCCGGCTGCAAACTCCGCTCTGTGACCCTGGGCCAGCCACTCAACCTCTCTGTGCCTGTGTCTCCTTGTCCAGGAGACAGACGGACGATGGCCTCCAGCTCGGCTGGGTGGGGGTGGGGAGGAAGGGGGCAACTGGGAGGCACTGAGCCCTCCTCCTACCCATTGTGGGGTGAGGTCTGCCTGCCGCCCCCCTAACTCACTCCTACGCGAACGTCCAGGCCCCTGGGGCCATGCCCCTCCTTGCTCTGGGAAGTCCTCCTTGGCCCCCGTGGGCCCTGCTCTGACAGTTGCTGGGCCACCTCACGCCTCCCCTAGGGGCGTCCTGCATGGGCGGGGGTGACCGCGGGAGCCTGGTGCTGGTCTGAGGCCCAGGGGCTGAGTTGGGCACCGAGTGGGAGTTTCCCCGCCGCTATTTTGGGGTAAGAGCTGAGGTGAGCAGCTGGGTAAGGCCTCGGGTGACCCCCGTTCCTGCTCTGTCCCCGGATGTAAGCGGCCCGAGCTGACTCCAGGCACCACCGCAGGGACACTGGAGACTGGAGTCCCCCAGGGGGTCCTGCCTCAACCCACAGTGTGGCCCGGGCAGGCCCGGCCCAGCCCCACCGCCTTTGGGGCCCTCGGCCCACCCACCGCCTTCTCCTTGCGCTGGCCAGCCCACCTGCTCGCACCTGGTCGTCTGTTTCTCTCCCTCAACCTCTCCTCTTACTGACGGAAAGACTGTGAGGTCACAGGGACAGCCACCTGCCCACCGCCACCGGCCCTGAGCAGCCTCTGTGGGGGCCGGCCGCGGCCACACGGCCACCCCTGGTGTGCTGGGCTCAGCCTTTGCCACCACCTTAGGCGAAGTCCCCACGTCTCTGTCCTCTGTCCCTGCCTGGGGTGTAGGGACTTGGGGCCCCAGACAGAGGGGTGGGGGCGGGGGGTGGGGTGCGGGTGATGAGGTCACAGGGCTGGGGCACTGGCCACTCACGGGTGGGGCTTGACGCGGATGTAGTTCTTGGGGATGAACCCCTCAGCGCCCTGGAGCTCCGCCTTGTACCAGTTCTGGTCGTCTTCCATATTTAGGATCTGTGGGCAAGACAGAGATGGCCCCTGGGTCACCCGGCCCCCAGGGCCGGCCCCCAGGCCCAACCCCTGTGACTCTGACCCAGGAAAGGCGGAGGGGACACAGGTGAACATCGCTGTCACATTCTTACACTCATAGGAAGTGGACCCATGACCAGTGCTCGCTGGGTGAGGCACCTGGGGGGCAAGACTTAGGGGCGCCCCAGAAAACTCAGGAGTCAGGGTGAATCCTATTTGAAGACAGTAAGTTAAAAAACAGAACTTGACGGGACAGCTGCGAACGTGGCCATCGGCAACCACGAGGTGTCAACATCGACCCCTCGCGTAACAAGTATGTCCTGCCCAACGTAAGATGGCTCCCCACGGCCGGGAGATGGGCTTCCCTTGGCATCGTCTCCTCGATGTTTCTGTAAATCCACATCCGTTCTAAAAAGAAATAAGGTCTGTCTCAAAGTAAGCGCCACCAGGGAATCCGTCCCTATCTGACGTCAAGGCAGGATTCGACCTCGTGCCCCACCTGCTGCCTTGTCAGCACAACTTCCGGGCACAAGTCCAGCGCGGGAACGTTCGTTTTCCCTCCATGACACGAATGTCTCCTGATTCGCTGGGGAGCGTGGACGCTCTGCGTCACCGTGTCGGGCTTTCTGGTTCCACTCCACGTGGCTTCCCAAGCACTTTTGTGTCCTTACCCTGGAAGGAGCATTGGTGGGGCTGTGTACTTTGTAACATCCTGGAATCACTGGCAGTCCAGGTGGATTCTGTTGCAAACTCTGTCCGCACCACCCGCTACATTGTCTTCCAGCCCCAGCTCCGCCTCAGGGACTCTGCGTTTTGCTGATTGACCTGGTTTGGGGCCACCGAACTGTCAGGGGCAGGAGCAGTCGGGGTGTCTGTGTCCTGCCTGCTGATTCTCCAAGACCCGGACCCGGGACACACCACGTGCTTCCCCGAGTCCTTCGCGGATGAATGCAAAGACGTGTCTGGTTGTGCCTCCATTTCCAGTAGCAGAATTTCTGGGTCCGCGGGCGTGGAGATCCTTAAGGTTCCTTTTATGTCTCCCAAATGCTCTTCCCAAGGACCGTGTCGCCTGCGAAGTGTCGCCATCCTGGCCCGTGGGAAACGGTTCCAGGCTGGCTTTGCGCGGCGTGTCTTTGGCTTGTTGGTGAAATCGGACACACGCTTGCCCGGCTTCTCTGGCAATTGTCCCGTCCACAGCCTTGGGCCCGCCTCCCATTCTGCTGTCTGCGATTTTCCTGTGGGTTTACCAGAGCTCTTTGCGTGGCAAGGACATTCGTGGTGCCGCCTTCTTGCCGCGGCAGACCCTCCCTGCTTCCGTTTCCGTGCTTGTGGACTTGCAAGGTGCTAAGAGAGATCGTCAAGGTTGTCCTCAGAAGGAAAACATGTCGCTGTGGCAGGGGCTGGGTGGGAACTAAGGTGAATGTATCAGTCACTTTGCAACAGATGCGTCACCTCGGGAAGTTGGACGCCTTAGACCCACACACTCGGAGACGCCCATTCGGCCTCAATAAAACAAAAAAGTGGCTCCACCAGGGTTGAGCGAAGGAAGGAAAAGACAGCCCCTCCACCACCGTGTTTTGAGCTAGAAAAGTCCCCACCCTAGTCTCCAGGGACACGAGGTGCACATCCCCCTGGGAGGGCGCCCAGTTTCAGCTCATATTTTGGTCCCCCCTCCCCCCTCCCCGCTATGTGCGGCCCTAGGCCCGGTTCTGTCTCGGGGCTCCCACGGGGTCCCGGCCCCCATGAGCTCCTGCCTCCCTAAGCGGCCAGCGCACCTGCCGTTGGCTGAGACCTTAGCAGAGGTTAGTGGGAAATGTGACTCATGGTGGGGATGGTGGTGGGCACAGGAGTCCGGGAGGGAAGTGGGGCTGTCACCGTCTTTCAAACGGCCCCGGGGGACTCCCACTGGTCCACTGTACCCACTCACAGCGGCCCCTCCGAGCCTTGGGGCGGCCCCGCCCCCACCCCTCCCCTCCCTGCTCTGCTCGCCCCCCATCTGCAGCCGCAAGCCTGGGTCTAGAGCCCCCTGACGTTGCTCTCAGATGCCGACGAGGCCTGAGGATCTGCCCCGACCCTGTTCCCGCCCCCGGGGGCCACACTGGTCCAGGGGCCCCCAGCTCAGGGGCCCCCGGCAGGTCCGAGAAGAGGGGGTATCCTCCAGGGGACGCGCCCTGAACACAGTGTGTGGAGCCAAAGGATGTAGGTTCGAATCCGAGCCGCCACCAAGCAGGTCATTCCACCTCCCTGGGCATGGGGACCTCTTCCCTCCCATCCCTGCAGCTTCCATGGGACACGTGGTGGCTGAGCCGGGGCCTGGTTAGCTCAGGAGGCCAGTGAACCGGAGCCCCTGCCCCTCTTCCCGCGCTTAGAGCTTCGGTTCAAGACCCCGGGGCTCGGAGTGGGGGGACAGGCGACCGAATACCCACGGAGGCCCAGGGACCAGAGGGACATGCCGGGCACTGGTTTGAAGCAGTGCCAGTGGCTGAGCCTCGGCAGGGCCAGCCCTGCTTTCAGACACAAACAGTGAGCCAGGGGTCCAGCCAGAGGGGAGCCCACGGACCACGGGGCCCTGGGAGGCTACGAGTCCTGGCGCAAGGCGACCTGCCACACAGGGATCAACCTGTTCACCCATCTGGGCAGCTTCTTCTAGACACTGAAGTTGCAGCTCTTTTTACCCCCATGGGTGAGCGAGAACCCTTAGCTGTTTCCTAAGAACTTACTCCTCCCCCTTCTCCCTCTCTCCCTCCCCACCTCACCCTCTCTCTCAAGTCAACAGCTGTCTCTTCGAATTCTTCTCTAGAAAACCGGGAGTCCAACCAGCAGCCCCTGCCAGCTCCCCCTAGTAAACCCTCCACAAAGGAGGGACAGCGATGTCCCTATTTTCCAAGACGGGGAAACCGAGGCTCGGAGGGAGCAGGCAGCTTGTCCTGAGCCACATGGCGGACAACTGGAGAAGCTGAGTGTCTCCTCCAGAGATTGGACTCCGTCTGAGGGGCTCTCCTGGGACCCCAGTTCCCTAAAGCCGGCCCCCCGCCCGCCGTGTCCCACGCAGGGGGCCGCTCCGCCGACTCCGGCCGCCATACCTTGAGGGTGTCCCCCTTGTGGAAGGCCAGCTCGTCGCTCTCGGTGGCCTGGAAGCTGTACAGAGCCACGGACTCCATGCCGGGGTCCCTGCTGGGCGGCTGGGCTCGGGGCAGGGCCACCGGCTTCCTGCTTCCCCTGCACTCAGGACCCGGCTGTCTTCCTTTGTTTTGAGAGCGTGTTTGTTTTGAAGCAGAGACTAAAACTGCCCCTGACAGAGGAGAAACAGGAAGCCGAGATCTGTCACCGAGCAGGGCGGGTGTGGGGACCTCAGGCCCGGGGGGGCTGCGGGGGCGCCCTGGGGCGTCTCCACACGGCCGGGGAGTGGACCTCCCGCCCTGCACCCCGGCCACAGGGGGCAAAACTGAGGCCTCCCAAGGACAAGGCTGCAAAGCCATCCTGGCCCCTCAGGTATTGTGTGCCGTGGGCTCCCACCAACCCCCACCACCCCGCCAACCTACCCCCCATGTTTTCTACTTCCGGTGCCTCCGGTGACGCCCCCTGGCCCCCCCCCCCCGAGACCAGCCTTCTAGGCCCTTCCAAGCCCCCCGCCCACACTGCTCCAGACTTAGCCTTTGTTACTATTCGCTTTCTCTCTAGAGCCGGCTAGTTCAACCCACTGCCCGCGGGCCACACGGGGCCGGGTGGGCTTTGGGGGCGGCCCCACACCGATCCGAAACCTTTCTTAAAACGTGACAGGATCTTTTTGGTTCTTTTTGCCGCTGTTCTGCTTTTTTAGCTCATCAGCGGTCGTTAGTGGGAGTGTATGGTGTGCGTGGCCCCGGGAAGCCACAAGGTGGGACTCCCCTGCCTGAGCCCTGGGCTCAGCCCCCAGAGGGGGGGACACAACTAGTTCCCATCTCACCCCCCAGACCTGTGCCCAGGCAGGGCCCTGTGCCTGGGGCTCTCCGCCCGTTTCTCCTCCCAGAACAAGACTCCTATTCACCCGTCAGTGCCCTACTCAGGGGGCGCCCCTTCTGGTTCGGACACAGGGTGTCTTCAAACTGGCGCTCCCCTCAGTGGGGTGTGAAGTGAGAGCAATGTGCCCTGTTCGGAACAGAGTTCTCCGGGGAGGCCGGGAGGCTCAGCAGGTTGAGCACCGGCCTTGCAATCGCAAGGCTTAGGGATTGAATCCCGGCCCCGGCCCGTGCAGACGCACGTGCTGAACTGCAGCCCGACTGGTCACCCCCGGGTGCTGGTGAAGGTTCTTGCCTCCCATGTGGGAGGCCCCCGTTCAGTTCCCGCCCCTCACGGCCCCACGTCCACCCGTGTGGAAGGAAACCACGTCACAGCTGATGACGGACAACTATGGAGACGGCTCTGGGCCCTCCCCCTTCTCTCTCTCTCTCAGCTTCTCTCAAACAATACAATGATCTTTAAAAATGGATAAATAGGGGAAAGCCGGGACGGCTCAGCGGGTTGAGCGCTCGCTTTGAGGCCATGAGGACCGAGGATCGAGTCCCGGCTCCGGCCCAGGCAGGACCCACATGCTGAACTGGGGAGTTCCCACAGTTCGGTTCTCTAGCTGTCTCTGTCTCTGTCTCTATCTCTATCTGTCAAAAAGTAAAATAGAAATAAATATGCACTGAAGACAAAAAGATAATTTCTCTCTATAAATGTGAAAAGATAAAAAAAAAATGGATAAATAAATAGTTAAAAGGAAAGAAGAGGAGCGTGGCAGGAGCTGGGCACCAGCCCCACGGCCCCCGAGGTCCTGGGGGTCCCCACAGGGTCCCTTCTCCCGGCCTCTTCCTGTCTCCCTCGGCCCAGACACCAGGGCGGCAGGATGTTAAAAGGGCTCCTCCTTCCGTCTCAGTTTCAGCTGAGGTTTCAAAGCCTCAGAATGGTGCAGTTGGGGTGGGGGTGGGGGTGGGGTGGGATCCACTGCACCCCAGATCGGAGGCTCCCGGAGTTGAGCCCAGGCCGGTGACATTGCCCCTGTCACGCAGGGGGTCAGGAGGCCCGGGTGGGGATGCGCTGCAGATCTTTATTGGGGGGCACGGGGGCCCAATTCCGAGACCAAACAGGACCCCGCAAAGAGGGCTCGCCTGAGAGGACTCTGAGGGGTCCATGTACCCCAAATGAGGGTGGGTGCTGGGCCTAGGAGGGGGCATCGGCCAGGAGGCCACCTAGCCCCACCACAGAGCTGTAGCCGGGGTCCCCCCCAAGCATGGTCCCCCCAAATCCAAGTTCCCCCAAAGCTGGGGTCCCCCTAAAGCTACCTCAGGGAGAAAATAAAATCAGCGTTGGCCCCAGAGATCCAGCCACATATTAGTAACAACCTCAGTCCTCAGACGCTACCCCCTGCGGAAGGGCCCACGACACCCAGTCCCCCTGGAACCCGCGGGCCGTCCCTTACATGGTGGGTGTGGGGGTTCAGAAGCAGCCACCCCGAGATGTGCCCCAGGGGCTGCAGCTAATGTGGAGCTAAAGGCAATTTTAGCTTCAGGCTCAAGAGAAACGTTTGCCCCAGCTGCCCTGAAGCACCTACAAGGACTTGAGGAGATTGTCCGCGATTCCCTTTCCGACCCCCTCTATAGCAGGGAAAACCCGTATGTATGGAACGTCTGCTCTTTTTTTTTTTTTAATTTATGTTTTCTTTTGTTTATTTATTTATTTTATTGTTTTTGACAGAGAGAGAGAGAGAGATACAGAGACAGAGAGAGAACTGAACTGGGGGAACTCCCAATTCAGCATATGGGTCCGCACGGGCTGGGGCTGGGATTCGATCCCTGGTCCCTGGGGCTGCAAAGTGAGCGCTTAACCCGCTGAGCCACCCCGGCCTCCCCAAGTCTGCTCTTTTAAATATTTATTTTTTTTATTGTTTTTTGACAGAGAGACAGAGAGAAGGGGGAGGGCCCAGAGCTGTCTCCATAGTTGCACATCATTGGTTTTTCCACATAGTTTCATTCCACAGGTGGGCACAGGGCTGTGCAGGGCAGGGACTGGGCCAGGAGCCTCCCACATAGACCCTGGTAAGGACTAAACTGAGGGCATCACCCCAGCTCAGCATGTGGGTCCACATGGGCTGGAGCTGGGATTCGATCCTCGGTCATCGGTGCTTCAAAGCGAGTGCTCAACCCGCTGAGCCCTCCCGGCTTCCCCCAAAACGTTTGCTCTTGTCCTCTTGCGATGACCCTTCGAAGCTCCCTGGGTGCCTCCCCTCACCGTTGGCTCAGAGTGTCGTCTACACGAGACCCTGATTTCTGTCTGTGCTGCTCTCCGCATGGGGGTCTCAGACTCTCCCGGGTACGCGGGGTTCCCATGCGCACGTCTGTGTTCAGTTGGGTTTATTTTCTCTTGCGAATCCGCCTTGGGTCTCTGATTCCTAGGCCAACGGAATCTGGGGGGTAGCGGGGTGTGCGTCCGCGCCCCCCAATCACAAGGATGGATGCGGCAGCCATGCATCTGGGCTCTCGCTGTGCCTCACAGGTCCTCACGAGAGGGAGGGGAATGGACACAGAGGAAGTGGGTGGGGGACTGAAGCCTGAGGCCACGCTGGTGGTTGTGACGATGGAGGAAGGAGCCGTGGGCCAAGGGACGTGAGGGACACGACTGGAGCCACTGACGGAGGCGGGACGGGTCTCCCTGAGGCTCCCGGAGGGCCAGCCCCGTGAACGCGGCTTTGGGTGCCTGAACTTCAGCACCCGCGAGAAGGGTGTTTGTTGTGACAACCACTTGCGCTTGTGGGTGACCTGGTACCACAGTCACAAAAAGCAGGTACCCCCTCTCCCCGCGCTTGCCCCACGGGGGTGGCTGCCAGAAATGGCTGCGTGAGCCTGGGCAGTGGGGACAGAACAGAAATCCACCGTGACTTCAAAAGGTAGTTCATGGGGGGCAGCCGGGAGGGCTCAGCAGGTTGAGCACTCGCTTTGCAGCCCTGGGGTCTGAGGATCGAGTCCCGGCCCCCACCCCTGTGGACCCAGATGCTGAACTGGGGTGAGCTTCCCATGCGGGAGGCCCCCAGCCCGGTTCCCACCTTGCGTGGCCCCCACCCACCTGTGTGGAATGAAACCACATGGAAAACTGATGATGTACAACTATGGAGACGGCTCTGAGTCCACCTCCTTCTCTCTGTCTCTCTCTGTCTGTCTCGCTCTGTCAAAAACAGTAAAATAAATCTTAAATAATAATAACAAAATAAAATGTCTAGAAGATCTCATGGGGAAAATCTCGAGATGACCTGTTTAATGACATGACGTTCTGGAAAAGGCAAAACTTCAGAGACAGTCAAAAGATCAGCGGTTGCCAGGGACTTGGGGGGAGGGAGGTGAATGGATGGATCCTAGAAGGACTTCAAGGCATTGACGTTATTTATTCTCTAGGACACGACTGAAGTCGATACATGTCATTATCCATTTTTCAAAAATCACCACCTAACGTTAACTACCCACTTTATTTAGTAATTACATACTCGTACGGGCTCATCAATGAGAACCAGCATACCACACTGTAATGCAAACTTCTCATCATAGGAAAATGTGTGTGTGGGGGAGGATATATGAGCAATTCCCCACCATGTCTATTAATTTAGACGCACACACGCACACAAGCCAGCAAGCATTAGCTGTGCACAGAGAAAAAATAGCATGGACCATGAGCCCAGTCTTTCTCTTTTTTTTTTAAAGATTTATTTTATTGTCTGCAGAAGATGAGTGACAGAGAGAAGGGGGAGGGCCCAGAGCCGTCTCCATGGTTGTTCGTCATCAGTTTTTGACATGGTTTTGTTCCACGCAGGTGGGCGGGAGCCACACAGGGCAGGAACTGAGCCAGGGGCCTCCCGCATGGGAAGCTCACCCCAGTTCAGCGTGTG
>PVKE010003429.1:0-72422 GCA_004027555.1 Craseonycteris thonglongyai | reverse complement strand
CCCCGCTTTACCAATGTTAAAATCTGGTCACCTTACTTTTGTTCATGCTGACATCTGACTGATTTTCCCTGTCACTGTTCACTGATGGACTGTTCATGGCAGTCATCCACCACCCTTCAGGTCACCTACAGCACATAGAGCTTCCACCCAGACTCAAAGCCCTGATGTCATCCAAGGTACAACCCAGCACTTCAGATGTTCAGTTCCTTCACTTTGTGCTCTAGTGACCTTCAGCTCCATTACGTTACCCTGGACCATTACCCGGATGTGCGCCATGTCTAAAATCTCATGCTGAAGTAACTCTTTCCCAGGAGTCAGGAGCTCTAATACAATATTGGATAGTAGGGACAGTAGTGGGCACCCATACTGTCACTATGCTTCTAGCTTTTTATAGGAATGCTTCTAAAGTCTCACCACTTCATACGATACTGCCACAGGGTTTTGGTGAGGGGAAAAATCTCTTGTATCCCAAATCTTCTAAATTTTTTTTTTTTAAGATTTATTTTTATTGTTTTTGATAGAGATAGATAGATATATAGATAGATAGATAGATAGATAGAGACAGAGAGAAGAGGGAGGGCCCAGAGCAGTCTCCATAGTTGCACATCATTGGTTTTTCCACATAGTTTCATTCCACAGGTGGGCGGGGCTGCACAGGGCAGGAACTGGGCCGGGGTCTCACCCTGGTGAGAACTGAACTGGGGGCACTCCCCAGTTCTGCATGTGGGTCCACATGGGTCAGGGCCAGGATTCGATCCTCAGTCCCTGAGGCTGCAAAGCGAGCGCTTAACCCACTGAGCCATCCCGGCTTCCCCTAAATTTTTCCGTTGTAAATGGGTATTGGACTTTTTAGAGTGTTTTTCTTTTCTTTCTTTTTTTTGTGCACCTCTGAGATGCTCATATTGTTTTTCTCCTCTAATCATATTTGCAACATTACATATTTCCTCTCATCCATTTTATTTCTCTCCTTCTGAAACTTTTTTTCTTTTAACCTCAGTGTCTTCCCTTACACCGTCTGTATCTCCTTCATTTTCTTTTTGTCTCCTCCCTTTTTGGTTTTATCTCTCTGTGCTATATTCTCAGAGATTTCCTCCTGCCTTCCAATTCATTAAATCTCTCTTAAGTGGTGTCAGACTTGCCAGTAATATCTTTTCATTCCAATATTTTCATTTGGTTCTTTTTCATTTCTATCTCTTCTTATCTTACAACCTTCTTTAAAAAAATTTTTTTAACTTGAGGTATAATTGACAAATAACATTATATTAGTTTCAGGTATACAGCATAATGATTTTATATTTGTATACATTGCAAAGTGATTACCACAGTAAGTCTAGTGAATATCCATTACCTTGCCTAGTTACAAAAATAAATTTTTTTCTTGTGATGAGGACTCTTAAGATCGCCTTCCTTAGCAACCTTCAAATATGCAGTATAGCGTTATTTATTGTAGTCACCATGCTGTACTATACGTTCCCGTGACATTTTTAATTTATTTACAACCTCCTGATTTCACAGTCTTGTTTGATAGTTATTAATCTTCTATTGTGACTTAGAAGAGTTTAAAAGTCTTTGTCAGAGTGCTCTGTTATGCCTATTTCCTCAGATGTGAATTCTCTCATTCATTGGACTGCCTTTAGTTATGCTGCACAGTCTAGTATATACTTTAGTTTTCCTTTTCTTTTTTTTTTTTTTAAAGATTTATTTATTGTTTTTCGACAGAAAGAGAGAGAGAGAGAGAGAGATATAGACAGAGACAGAGAGAAGGGGGAGGGCCCAAAACAGTCTTCATAGTTGTACATCATTGATTTTTCCACAGTTTTATTACATAGGTGGGTGCGGGGCTGCACAGGGCAGGAGCTGGGCCGGGGTCTCACCCTGGTGAGAACTGAACTGGGGGAACTCCCCAGTTCAGTATATGGGTCCACACGGGCCAGAGCTAGGATTCGATCCTCGGTCCCCGGGGCTGCAAAGTGAGTGCTTAACCCACTGAGTCATCTTGGCTTCCCCAGTTTTCCTTTTCTTGAGAGGATGGCGTCCCTGTGGGTTTGCCCTACAAGGGCTCCCCTGCAGGGGTGGCCTTGAGATTGCCTCCCCCCCAAGTCCATGAGCGCATAGCTCTGAACCAAGTCATAATTCAGCATGGGTCAGGAATCCTTGCTGCAGGGAAGTAAGAACCCCTGTGACCCCGTTCGGTGCAGAAGCAGGTGTTAGCAAACTGTAGGCGTCTTATCTTCATTTCTAGTCTTAGGTTAGTTCATCTTTAAGAAGTAGAACTAACTTCATCCCATCCTACCTCTGCTGTTGGTGGGGCATATTCAGTAAACACCTCAGACCCCGAGTCTTTCTGTCACCTGCCCCACTTCCAGTCTCAGTCATCATTTACCACCATGGACTTACTGTCCTTTTTACTCACAGAGACTTTCTTGTCTTGTTTTAAAAACGGTTTCAGTCAGTCCCGGCCCCAGCAGGAGACAGAATATCATTCAGATACATAAATTTAAGAGGTTTTAATGATGGAACTATTTACAGAAAAATGGACAGGAATAAAGAATGCAGGTCATTCGAGGTCCCCGGAGACTAAGAAAGCAGCTGGCGGTTTCCAGGCCCCCTCCTGATGGGGCAGGGGAGGGAATGTCATTACTGGAGCCCAGGGAGGGCTGGCACTATGGAGGAGGGGCCTCCTGGTGGAAGCTGAGTGTGGAGGGAAGTAGCCACCACCAAAGGCAAGCCTGCAGCAAGGAGGGAGCAGGGAAGAAATGTCCTCTCTCCTCCTACCCTCTTGTCTCCAGCCGGTGCCTTCTGTTGGCCAATCCCCAAAAGACAGCAGCCAGCAAGGGAGTCCAGGTCACGTGGTCCAGAGCGGTGCAGAGGAAGGCGGAGAATAATGTTTTGGGGGCTTTTGCAAACAGAGAAGAAACGGAACAAGGCAGGGCTCCCCAACCCTGGGCCGTACCGCAGGAGGTGAGTGGACAGCGAGGGTCCTTCAGTGTCTGCCCGGCGGCTCTTCCAGGTTCCTACAGAAGCCCTTCCAAGCTTTGCCACTTGTCTCAGGCTCCTGTCACACCACCTTCCCTGCCACTCTCAGCAGATGGCCTTGCTTCCTGCTTCTCTAAGAAAATAGTAGTCATCCAAGCAAACAAACAAAGCCCTTTCCCACTCCCCTCTGTAATTTTACCCTACATGTTGATGATGGGGAGGCTGAGGAGGATAACAGACTCTTTTTTTTTTTCACCTGTAACCGTTGACCTGCCCCTGTGACGCCTTCTCTCCTGTCACTACGCTGAGAGGCTGTTTCCCCGCCCTCCAGTCTCAGCCAATCCTTCCGCTGTGGCTTTGGCTTCTGCCCCTTTTTGCTTCCTCTGGACCTGAGTGCATCGCTTCTCTATCTAAAACTCTACTTCTATCACATCCCTTCCAGTCCATTGCAATCCTATTTCTGCTCCAATAACTCAGCTGAAACCCCTCTGACCAGGTTCAGCAAAGACCCTGTTGCTGCCAAAGCCAGTGGCAATGTGAGTCCTCCGTAGGGTTGGATGCTAGTGAGCCTGCCTTCTAAACGTGCTGTTTGCCCTTGACATCTGTGTCCCTCCTGCTGTCCTGTCTCTTTCCCTTCAATGTCGTCTACCTCAGGGTCCTGCCCTGGGCTGCTTCTCTTCTTTTTATACTCTCAATGCCTGGCCTGTAGAAGGTGCTCAGTCAATATCAAATTATGTATGCAAATAAAGCTGTCAGTTTCAAATTCAAGCAATATACTCAGAAGTCTTTAAAAGTGTGAGCAAGAAAGAACAAACTTATTTTTTGGAATGATACACATTTCCCATTATAAATGATATATTACTTATTGCATCTGGAGCCCACTGAAGGAAGAAAAAAGCATAATAGCTTATTTCAGAACTAATATGGCTATATGTTAGCAACAGAAATGATGTAGCTATCTTATTAGAAATACAACAAAGAGATTACTTAGCAGCTGTCTCCCCACACTGCCATTTCATTTTGCTCTGTAGTTCTTGGCGGAGAATCTAGAAAAGAAAAAAAATTATTAAGCCACATTGTGTTCTCCCAGAGTAAATGATTTCTGCTCTTCTGAGAAACAAATCTTAAAAGGCAATGTATGTTCCCTGTTTATTGGAACTAGAACATTTTCAGAGTTTTTCTTCCCTCCCTTAGAGATAAGTGATTATGGCCTTGTTCCTTCCATATCTTGTGGTAAAGTTTCTCTTAGCTCCATATTCTACACTCAGAACTCGAGGGCCCAACATCAGCCTCGGGGCCATAATTCGATCTTGAAACCCCACTTTGCAAAAAGAATTCTGCAGAGAACTATTTAGTGCCGTCTTTTTATGGAGATAAAAAGAGACACCAATGTAGAGCATTCACTTGTTTCTTCATTCGTCATTCATCCCACAAGTAATTATGTTAATAGCCACTTAAAGTCATCATAGAATGGATAGTATGTAATATTGCAAAGATACTTGGCGAACAAGATGCTGAGTTTATTTTGTACTTTATTTGGCCTTTACCTGCCAAGGTGTCTCCTTCCCACCTTCAGACTGTTAGTCAGGGCCTACTTTGCCTTGTCACTTGCGTCACGCTGTTAGGATTCCATCTGTCTCTGCCACTGTCACTTTCACAGTGATCTGAGTCATGTTTTCTTTGTGTTACTCTATATTTAGGCAGAGGGGAAGCTCTCATCAGTCCAGGATAAGAAGAGATTGTTAAAATTAAGTCAGGGTCCCATTTCCGGTTGATGTGTCTAGCTCACATTGTTACAACATAAGCATGAACTAAAAAAGTGATTTTACGGCCACTTTAAGTTTGTTTACATGTCCAAGAAAGTGAGTGTGGCTGTCAGGGAGCTGGAGGAGATGCACAGATTTCGTGGGAAGAAGTATTACGTAATGTTCTTAACCTTCTAGCGTCACCCATGATCCCAGTGCACAGCACGAGGCAGAATTGAATACGGTGCCTAGGCCGGAGTGAGGACTCAGGCGTGTTAGTGGAGGAGAGTAAAGTTGTGGTCCACAGTGACATAACTGTATGACCTAGGCTGGGTGTGAGGTTCTAGGGCGTGATGGGGTTTATGGCAAACTGGAGAGTTCCTGTGCTGAAAAGGGCATCCACGCTGAAACATGTGGAGAACACTGCCAGCCAAATGTTTAGAGACTTGGTCGGTACTATGCCTAGCTGGAGTTTCAGGTCTCTGCATATGCCTGCCCCTTGCCTTAGCTTCACTCTTTCACTTTTCAAGATCTCCAGCTGCTTGCAGCCTCAGTCAGAAGCTGCAGTTGAGAAGTCCCTACCTCATTTCAGATAACAACTTTAACAAAATGTGCCAATGTTTGCTTACATCTGAACCGAGCACCATTTAATACTTTTATTTTTTTATTGTCTTTGACAGAGATAGATAGATAGATAGATACAGAGACAGAGAGAGACCTGAACTGGGGGAACTCCCCAGTTCAGCATATGGTTCCGCACAGGCCGGGGCCGGGATTTGATCCTCGGTCCCCGGTGCTGTGAAGTGAGCGCTTAACCCACTGAGCCATCCCAGCTTCCCAATATACTTCTTAAAACTCTGTAATCATTGGTAGTTTGTTTATTACATGTATGTATACAAGGGCTGTTCAGAAAAAAATCCAGCCATAAATGCCTCTGTTTTTCGTAATACATGGCTGGATACTTTCCAGACAGCCCTCGTATAATATGTGTTCTTTATTTAAGACTTCTAACATAATGGAAGTAAGTAAAGTAAAAGTGTGTTCCTTTCATTTTCCCCTCTGCCGATTCCATTCCCCAGATAAATACTATTAACTGTGTGGTGCGTATATATCCGGATTTTCCCTGAGCATATAAGCTGCCATACACATGCACAAACTTAAGTCCATAGATTATATGTAATTATAATCTTATTCAAATGCTCCCATACATTCTGAAAATTGCCTTTCCATCTATTATAGACCCATTTTCCTAGTAGTATAAGTACGTCACCTTTTTTGTTAATGCTGTCCTTTCAGCAGTTTATCAGTGTATAATAATTTACTCCCTTTTAGTGACATTTACATTGCTTCTTGCTTTTTTGCTATTTTTCTGCTCTTACTCGACTCTCTACATGGAGGTGTGAGAGGCATCTCCATGTTCAGAGCCAAACCCCTGATCTTCTCCCCGAACCTACTTCTCTTACAGTTTTTCCATCTTAATCAGTAGTAACTCCCCACTCTGTGTTGCTTGTGCCCAAAACCTTGGAGTCACCCCAAGCTCCTTTGGCTTCCACTCCACATGCACTGTGTTCCGCCCTCTCGGCACCTCCACCGCGCACCCCCATCCGAGCCACCATCTCCCAACCTGGCCCGTGCTTTGTGCCCATCATCAACACCACAGTCATTTTAGCAGTATTGGTGACTTTGTCACCCATAGTAATAATCTGCTTCTTACTAGAAATGTTGCAGACGGTCTTGAATTTCTGGTCACGCTCTTCACGGCTTTGAAATGACAGTGAACCCCCTTGAATCCTCCCTCTCCTTTACCCACCACTGCTTACATGTGGTGCCACTAGATCTCGTTATCTAATGTGTTAATAAAGAAGCAACTATAAATACATTATTGCTAACTTATTTTTTAAAGAGACTCTGATACCTAGTTCAATGCAGTTGGTTTCATTTTATGCATTTAAAAATCAGAGTCTTTAGCAAATTGCCACAAGGGCCCAAGGTACAAAAACATTCAAGAGCCCTGTTCATTGAAGGCGCCGCTATTTGTGTGGAATGAGTAAATTACTCATACGGATAATCATAAGGTATTGTATAAAATTAAAGTGCCACAAAATGTCAGCACTAGGATAAATGGTACAGATTCAGATTCATTGCTATCGTGTCATTCTTTCATCCAGTGCATCTTTATTAAGCACTTCAGGATGCGATGCTCTGGGTCAGGGGTCCTGGGGCATCAAAGGTGAAGTCTGCTCGCTGTGGCTCACTGTGGAACATTCACAGTTACTCTGGCCCAAGGCTGTGCATCTGTGATGCACATCAGAATTGGTACCCAAAGCCTTTCCTCCTTTTCCTCACTCGTCCTGCTCTGCCCACCTCTGTATGTTGGAGGGCTCAGGCCTTGCTCCTGGCTTTTCCTCTATCCACATATTCTCCCTAGGTGGTCTCATGCCAAACGGTAATATTTAAATGCTGGTGATTCCCATAGATACACCTGCAGACCAGATCTCTCCTTACGTCCCAGACTCAGCCATACTTATCTCTCCTTGGGTGACTCATCACATCCCAGATTTAATATATCCAAACCTATTTTTTCCTACTATTTCAGTAAATGGCCTCACCATCCAGCCTTTGACTCAAGCTAAACATTGCCCAAGGGTCTTCCTTGAATCTACCTTTTCTTTACTCAACTCCACTTACCCCGCATCCCTAATGCAACGCATCAGCAAGTACCATTGGTTCCGTATTCATAATACCTCATGACAATGCTACTCAAAGTGGCATCTGCAAATTGGGCCTAGGCCCTGCCCTGTTTCTTATTGCCCCATAACGAGTTAGGTGTAGAAAGTGAGAGTAAGCATTAGAAATTGTCATGATGGCCAGTTTCACAAAGGTAAACTCATCTCATGGAGGAGGGTACAGACCACGTCAGTACTGGTAGACTTGAGGGGTGACTCAGATGCAGTGCAAGCTGTGTAATACGTACTCACACGCCCTAGGACCCTGGTACAGTGTGTGATATTCTATGACTGGCTTGTCAGCTGTGCCCTAAAAGTGTAGAAAAACCTGTGAAAATGTAAGCATTTATTTTTATACCATATTTACAGGCCTTCACTTTTAATAAAAAATGTTTTCTTTTTATTTAACATGATTTGTTCACTAGGGATATAAATTTCCATTAGTGATTTTCACCTTCAGTTTACTGAAGGTAAAGCCAGCCTCACTGGAGTGTTTGCTGTCGTTTTTATTGTTTTGGTGAAAAAATACTCATCTGTTCTGAATGTGGCAAAGAATAAAAACCAACTGGTGAAGGTAGAAGTGAGTCTGAAAAAACAAAGACCCAACAGTACGTATTGTTTACCTCGAATCTGTGATCCCTCGCGTACGAAGTTCAGTTCAAAGTCATTGATGCTGACATCCTAAAACTAGTGTTTCATTGTTGGTAGAGATGTATTGGCTATGAAGCCATGGAACCATCAAAACGTATGGGGGCATTTACTTATAAAAACTAAATGGAAACCCACAAGAATGTTTTGAAAGAAAGACTACTGGATTAAAAAGCTGATTGAAACAGATGTTCTCAGTATTTCACATATAAACATTAGGGCTTTGCGGGGTTCTTAATAAGCAGCATTTTTGCTTGCCAGGATGGACAGCCATGCACACATATTGTTGCTAGGACTTGGTATCAAAGGTATTTGCCTGGAGATGTTGGGTGAAGCTACAACAAAGAAGGTAGGTAACTTAGTGCTGCTACTCCTGGGCCCCATAGCTCAGCGTATTCAGGACTTGGCTAAGAAGACTGACTCAAGGAGCGATTAAAGCTAGCACTGTACTGTTCAGCGTCACGGTTTCACTCATTTTCCTGGTTAGGTGCAATTTGACCATAATGGTGATATGAAGAAAGGATTCCATTTTTTCAACTCTTTTGCTGACAATTATAACTCAGTATGGGCTGTATGAAATGATGAAGGACTGTTGTCAACAGACGTGGTTTGCAGTTTGTGGAGGAGCGTGTGCTGATGGTGCAGAAAGCATCCTGGAGTTTAAAACCCTGATTAAAGGGTTCACATGGGGATGTAAATCAGTGTGCTGGTTCTCTCATGAGAAAGTCCTGGGTGGAAGAATGTTGGTGGAACTAAACAGTTCAGTGTCATGCTAAAACTCATGAATTAGGTAAAAGCCAGTGTGTTAAATTCTGGATTATTCTCTTGTGTTATATGATATGGTGGAAGTGGATCATAAACAGCTGTTACCGCATGCTGAGGCATGACAATAATCGGGAAGACAAATGTATGAGAACACATGTTTGATCTACAGAACAACTCAGTGTTACTGCAAAATCAGAAGACGGTTTGGTCCCGACTTGTTGAAGAAATGAATTGGACAAGCAGGATTGCTTATGCATATTGAAGACTTTCAGTACGTTGAATGATCTTCATACTTGCATACAAGGAAGAAATGCAGCATGGTTTTTCAATGGCAGATAAGATCAAAGGGCAAAAACGAACGTTAGAACCTCGAGAGAAGGGTTTCTGTAGATTATTATGACTCATGTTCTATAATTGACTGATTACCAATGACAGAGCCGAGGATCTTGATACTGTGAAAAGCTATCACCAAACACCTTAAAGTTTGGTAAAGCATTTTGAATTTTACTTTTCATCAAAAGATTTATGCCTTAAAAATACGTAGATCCAAAAAGAAAAGAAAAAAAAAGAATATAGATTCAGAATCCATTTCTTTCCTCAAAAGAACTTAAAATGTTACTCTAACTTATAGGATACATTGCAGGAACTGACTTCTAGAAAAGGGCGTAAAGGACTCTGAAAACATAGTAACTTTGTCTCTGTTTTAGGTAAAATTTAAAAATGAATAAACTGAGCTTGCTGAAATTGCTCTAGAATCTCTTCCATTCCATTCTGTGACACTGGTTTCTTACCTATTGTTATTATTTAAATCAACACAGAAATAGTTTGGGTATACATTATCCCCTACAAGTATTAATAGCTTTGTTGGCAATCTCACCTAGACTAGAAAGATGACCAAGCAAGAAGCACATTATTTTGTCACATTAAAAACTTTAAATATTTACATATGCTGTGTGTCTATAGACATTTAATATGGGATTCATTTTCTTCCTCAGAATGAAAGTTGTGTGTATAATAGTGAGTCTATATAGTAGTTGCCTGTGTGCATACTTTTGATGAATAAACAACGTGTACAATTTCATACTTTTCCCCTTATATTATGTTTACCCTGGTAATATTTATTGCAGTATAATTTCCTGTTTTGTTGAACTAATATACAAAATTACAGCTTTTATCTTGTATGCCTTTTTTTCATTTTGCTTGTCTAGTAATTCATTTTTATTAATTTTTTTTTTTTTACAAAGTATCAGTTTGCAACAGACTGGAAAAAAATTTAAAGTGTCCTTTACCACAAAATTTAAGCAGCACTGCCTTATGGGACTGAATATAAAATGAGGCTTTTCTTTAAAGTATAGCCCTCTGGAAAGAATTGGTTCTCTTACTACCCGGTAAGTCTGTCAGAGTACAGGACGCACTCTTGGTTACTTTATTTTGAACAAGAAATTAGTAGTTGAGCCTCAGTCAGTGTGAGCTTTTGATGCGTGCAGAGGTCACCTGATGAAACCGGCAAATAGAGGAAAGAAAGTTCACACAGATCTCATTTTTGTGTCTGGTACTATAAACGCATAATTGCAAATAATTGGCTATCATTGTAAACAAGCCATTAAAAATTATTTTATATTGGGGATCACAAATATATCTCTCAGGCTAAATAGGGGGAAAAAAAAAACCCAACCCCAAACACACCTTTTATAATGTTATGTAAATAGCTACTCTGCAGCTTAGGTAAACATTTCTAGTGTCAGCACTGGGCATGGAAATAAAAGTCCTCCCTACACCAGACAACTTGGACAGACGTGAAGATGACGTGGCCTGGAGAACTGAGTTCACGTCTCCAAAGCTGCCCTGGTGCTAATGAAAACACTTCTGTGACGTAAATGGATGTCAGGTATGAATGAAATAGTCTCCTAAGACGTGATCGTGGGGAAAGCTACGGGAGTTGGCTATGAAGCTATGGCCACAACCCCGAACCCACCCTCCTATACTCTGCATGGTGAGGCATCGGTTCTGAGCAGCAGCCTCTCCTAAGGTTCCGTCTCCTCGGGGTGCAGAGGATGCCAGACAGCTGGACTAGGGAGAAGCAATGGCTCCTTCCTGTTGACTGTCAGGTCCTGTGAGGGTCACCCAGCAACAGTCTTCACACCAATACAGGCCGTTGGTTCTGGTTTCCCCTTGTTCCCCCTTGTTCCCCACCCTGGACCCCTCACACATACCAGCTGCAGCCTCCAGCACCTTTCCAGAGGTCTGGGCTCAGTTTCCCATCACTCCCCTCCCCCACCGGCCTTCCAGGTCCTAATAGTCTGTCTCTTCCTTTTGTTTCTTCATTCCAGATGCTGGTAGAGGCTTCATGATTCATAGTCACTACCATTTTTTTACAACCTTTTTTTTTTTTTTTTAACTACAATGTTGCCTTTCTGGTCCTCCAGAACTGTGTCTGACGTATTTCTTATACTAAATTCTCTCTTTTAGAGTAACTGGTATTTCTGACATCCCGATTGGATCCTACCTGATCCCAACTAGGTACCACGATCCCATGCGATCTGTGTGAACTTTCTTTGCTCCTTGATTTGCCGGTTTCATCAGGTGACCTCTGCATGCATCAAAAGCTCGCATTGACTGAGGCTGTTTCAGGCTCAACTACTATTTTCTTGTTCAAAATAAAATACCCAAGAGCACGTTCTGTACTCTGAGAGACTTAGTAAGAGCACTAATTTTTTTCAGAGGGCTATGTTTTAAAGGAAAGCCTTGTTTTATGTTCCTGGGCCGCCTGGGAATGGTTTGGTTATCTCTCTGGACCTGAATGCGTTACCGAGCCAATGCAAAGTGGCACGGTGTAATCTGTCATGCTAAGTGGCACTGTGTAATCTGTGTCATGCCACGTGGCACGGTGTAATCCGTGCCATGCTATGTAGCACGGTGTAACCCGTGTTATGCCACGTGGCATGGTGTAATTCGTGTCATGCCATGTCATGGCACTGTGACTAATCAGGCCGCCCTGACCACTGGGGTTGAGGGTGATGACGGGCCTTCCCAGGCCAGTAAGTTGAGGCCTCTGCACTTACCATCAGTAGTTTGTAATGACAACCACATCATTCGTAGGGGATGGATGGCCTCTTCTGCCTGAACAGCGTGTTTATAGGAAAAACCAGCAAGCATTGAGTCTACACACTCAGCTCTAGTCGTAGGTGGACAGTCAGAAATGATTCCCCTTCTCTTCCCCTGCACTGCTGCCTGCCATCCTACTAGAAGCTTACCTCATCTCTCCCTGAAGTTTGCAATAGTGTTTCAGCTTCCATGCCTCCCTTCTGACCATCCCAAGAACCTTAAAACCTCCCAGGATACCCTCTTGCTTAAAAAAAAAAAAAATCTAACTTCTTCAGCCTCATCTCAAACCCCTTTCCTCGTCTCAATGTTCTAGTCATTCCAGCTCTTTCTGGCCTGGGGGCCTCCCAGATGTATCATTCCCTCTTGCTGGAACTCACTTCACCATTGTGTAGTTTTTAAGTTCTGTTCATCGTTCGTACCTCATATTCCCCAATTTTCCAAGCTTCCCTTTATAAAGCAGACCTTCAACTATTTCTCCTAGTAACTATGTCTTCATGAATTCATTTCTTTTGTAACGCTCTCCACAATCTGTATATGTCTTGTTTATTTCCTTAGTTGTCTCCCCAACAAACTGCACCCCATTAGGGCAGAAACTCTTCTGTCTTGCTGGCTGTTGTGTTCCTGGGACGCCGCTCCAGTACCTGTCACCTAGTGGCTGATCCATAAATACATGTTGATTGAAAGAGTTTTGTAAATAATTTTTCCTCAGCTAATTTAAAATGTTAGTTTTGAAGCATCTCAAGCACACAGAAAATAATGATCAACCCAGGTAACTGCCAACTACATTGAACAGATTTTGACATTTTTCCATGTTTACTTCAGATTGCTCTTTCTTCTTGTTCTCTGGTTTTGTTTTTAAGAAATGTTAAATGTAAGAGAAACTTGTCCATTTCATTGAAGTTAAAAATTATTGGCACAAATTATGCATGATATCATCTTACACAGTATTTTTAATGACTGTAGGGGATGCCCGCATCAAGCCTGACATGGATAATTTGTGGGTTTTTTCCTTCTGGTCAGTCTAGCAAGAGATTTACTGAGCTATATTCCTTTAGGTGGACATTTGGATTTTCTACTGGGTTCTTGCCATAATAAAAGATGGTGGTATAAATCAGCATTCCCCAACCTTTTTGGCACTAGGGACTGCTTTTGTGGAAGATCATTTTTCCATGGGCCAGGGAGCGGGTTGTGGGGAATGGTTTCAGGATGATTCACACACATTACATTTATTGTGTACTTTCTTTCTATTATGATTACTATTATTATTTCATAATAATACATAATGAAATACTTATACAACTCACTTGCTACTGTAAAGCCTGCCACCAGATACAGCTTGTCACTGATAGGATTTTGATATGAATGTGCAGTCAAACCTCTCTGCTCATGTGAATCTGTATCTGTAGCTGCTCCCCAGCGCTAGCATCACCGCCTCAGCTCCACCTCAGATCATCAGGCATTAGATTTTCATAAGGAGCACACAGCCTAGACCCCTCGCATGTGCAGTTCACAATAGGGTTTGCGTTTCTGTGAGAATCTAAGGTCGCTGCTGATCTGACAGGAGGCGGAGCTCAGGCGGTCATGCGGGTGACGGGGAATGGCTGTAAATACAGATGAAGCTTCCCTTGCTCACCTGCCACTCACCTCCTGCTGTACAGCCTGGTTCCCAACGGGGCCACAGACCAGTACCAGTCTGTGGCCCAGGGGTAGGAGGCCCCTGGTATAAAATGATTTTCTACCCAAAGCATTTTTTGACATCTTTATTGCAATATAATTGACTTGTAATACACTGTCCATATTTAAACTATACAATTTAATAAGTTGTGGCTTGTGTATACTCATGCAGTATGGCCAGTCAAGTAATGAAGAGATTTTCATCATGAAAAGTTTCCTGGTACCCCTTTGCCGTCATTCCTTCCCACCTCCCTGTGCCCCCTTTATAGGCAACCACCAAACTGCTTTCTGTCTCTGCAATTTAGTTGCCACATTCTAGCATATTGTATAAATGGAATCACACAAAAGGTACTCAGTTCTGTTTGACTTTTTTGACTCAGCATAATTATTTTGAGATTTCTCCCTGTTATAATGTGTATCAGTAGTTCATTTCTTTTCAACTGCCGGGTAGTATTCCATTATATTGATATACCACCATTTATTTATCCATTCACGTGTGGATGGACATTTGGGTTGTTTTGAGGGTGGGGGTTAGCTGTTGCAAACAAAGCTACTATGAACATTTAGGTATAAGTCTTTTAATGAATATGTGCTCTCATTTCCCTTGGGTGGGAAGGCTGAATGATAGGGTAGGTGGTATGTTTAATTTTTGAAGAGACTGCTACACTTTTCCAAAGTGTTTTCATTCCTTCCACTGGCAAATAAGAATTTCACTTGCTCTGTGTGTTCTCCAGCACTTGGTCTTTGATAAATTTAGCTGTTCTTACAGGTAAGCAGTGGTTAGCTCATTGTAGTTTCCAGTTACATTTTCCTAATGACCAATAATGTTGAAAATCTTTCCATGTGCTTTTTTTCCTTCTGTATATCTTCTTTAGTGAAGTGTCCGTTCATGTATTGTGCCCATTTTTATTGTGTTGTTTACTTATTGAATTTTGAGAATTCTCTGTGTATTGCTTTATCAAGTACACGTGCTCTGCAAAAATTTTCTTCTCGTCTGTGGCTTGTCATTTCATTCTTTAATTATCTTTGGACGAGCAGAAGTTTTTCTGGGATACATTTTCAGAATTAGGATGAAAGGGTCAAAAATATAATCTTGTGGGTTTGTGTGGTCCTAGTTACCTCTTGTCCAGCTGCTTTTCCAAAGAGCTTGAAACACGGTGGTTGGGGACTTGTATGTTCCCAGGGCGCTTGTCACCGCTGGTCTCTATCACTTGTCTTTAAAGTGGAAAGCTTACGTTAGTTTTATTTCGCTCCACTCATCTGGAAAGATGAACATTTACTTCAATTTGGTGTATTTGAAATTTTTTCCTTTTGTAACTTTTGACCATTTATGATTGGAAATTTTGAGTTATTCTTAAAGAGTTGTAAGAGCTTTTTATATAATTTAGGTACCAAAATTTGCATGTAATATTTATCACAAATATTTTCATGTCAGTATTTACCTTTTATATTAATTTTGTGCTGTACCCAACCAACTACCACTTATTTGTAATTTCTCCTGCTTTTTGAGTACTAAATCTAAATGGCCACGTGGGAAAAAATATATTATTCTGTTTTCTTCTAAATTTGGTAAATTATATGTTAATTTTTTCTTTATTATAATTTCATCATGGTTTGTGATATAAAAGTACAAATCTCAGTATATATCCTTAATATTATAGACAAATCACCTCAGCAGTTCTCCTTTCTGTTGCCCTCAGATTGTCACCTCTTAAATTCTCAAATAACTTATGTCCCATTTGTAAACTCTTTACTTTGTTTCATCAGTTTCTGAAGTTGGCAACATACTTTTAATGTGGGTTGCTTTTATTTTTTTATTGTTAAATTTATTGGGGTGACATTGATTGATATCAATTACATTGTTTCCAGGTGTGCAATTCTACATGACATTGTCTATACATCGCATTGTATGCTCACCACCCAGAGTCAGCTCACTTTCCATCACTGTATGTTTGATTCCCCCTCCCTACTCCACTCCCCCATCTCTCCCACCACCTTCCCCCTTACATGGGTCACTTTATGACACAATCTGATATTTCCTGAAGCAAATTCCACCTTATTCAAATTAGTCTGCCATAGGATTTCTCTAATATTTATGTAACAAATTATCCTATTATTATTTGAAAATGTGTTTAATATATAAATTAACTTGAAATATTACCATGTTTACAATATTTTTATTTTTTCTTGTATAAAATGTTTGTAGTTTCATTTATTTGGGCTGATAAATCCTACTTTAGGTGAGTTACCAAGTAGGTCCTCAATAAGTGTGTATTAAGTACAGATATATTTTGTCGTTGCTCTGAATTTTTCAATATTTTCTGTCTGAGATGACTAGCACTTGTCTGTCTTGTATCTAAGGCTCCTGTAGACTTCATATTCTCCCTTGTCTCAGCTTGGTCTCCAATCTGCTCATTCGACTTTCCCCTTGATACTCATTGGTTTTTACTTTTCCAGTTAGATGCTCTATCAAATCAATCAAAACGCTAAACTTCAGGATGTTCTAGAAGCACTTTTCTCCTCTAAACAGTGTATTTCCTCATCATTATGGTGCAAAGCTCAAGTTTACAGCTATCAATCTAGTATTAATTAGAAAAAATTTTATAGTGAAATTCCTCTAATTTTGCTACTAGTGCTTCTGTTAAACTACAGGTTTGCTCAGAGTTCTTTTCTTAAAAGCACTACCCAGCATCTGTGGGAGAAAAACATAATTGAAAACTCTAATGGAAAATTTTCAGATACGCACTTACTCCATAATTATGAAGTACTATTGCTTTGAAATGTTTCTATACTTTTTTTTCCCATCCATAAATTATCGGATGTCCTCTGTGCTGTTCTGTGGCACGCTGGAGCAGACGCTCAACGTGAATGTTGTGCTCTTTGGGGTTTGTCAGGCCCAGGTCTTTTCTTTTTAAGATTTATTTATTGTTTTTGACAGAGAGAGAGAGATACAATCAGAGACAGAGAGAAGGGGGACGGCCCAGAGCAGTCTCCATAGTTGCACATCATCAGTTTTTCCACATAGTTTCATTCCACAGGAGGGCTTGGGGCTGCACAGGGCAGGAACTGGGCTGGGGTCTTGCCCCAGTGAGAACTGAACTGGGGGCACTCCCCAGTTCAGCACATGGGTCTACACGGGCCGGGGCCGGGATTCGATTCTCAGTCCCCTGGGGCTGCAAAGTGAGCGCCCAACCCACTGAGCCATCCCGGCTTCCCCAGGCCCAGGTCTTAATCTTCATGACCACCCATAGTTCTGCATGGCTGTGAAAAGCTCTGCACTGACCCCAGAGTTGATTTACCCCTTCTCACATAAACTGAGACTGACGGAGGAGCTAGAAACGAGAAGTCCTGAAGTCTTGATCCCAGTACTGCGTGCATTGTGTGCATAGCTTTGAGCTGGCGGTATTCTGCAACTTGCCTTTTCTTTCTGTGTAATGCAGGGCCAACGTGGATTTTTGACCAAGATCCCCAGGATGTCAGACAACCCAGAGTTATTATTAGCTGGGCGTGAGGCTGCACTATGAATCAAGGGACCTGGCTTTCTAGTCTGGTTTTGTTGAGTTACAACTTTAGGAAAGTGGCTTTATGCTGCTGAGCCTCAGTTTCCACATCTATGAAATGAAAAGAGTAGACCAGGGGATGGTTCAAGTCCCTTAAAGGAGAAAGTGACCGATGCTATTATTCTGGAGAGAGGGTCAGAATTTGGAAGCGTGGTGGGCCTTTCTCCCAGTGCAGTGGAGTATGTAGGACTGACAGGTGCCAGGTCTGAAGCCCTCAGTACCGCCATCACTTAACTGTGGTGGTGGGGTAGGGGGTGGAGAGGTGGCCGTGGATGAGGATGCAGAGAAGCAACAGGGAAGAAAAGAAGACGCGAGAAGTTCCCCTCTCGGCGTGCAGTGCTCCACATTATAATGCCTAGCGCGAAGTTCAGGGTTGTTTTATCCCCGTGGTTTCATTCAAACTCAGAAGAAGGTGTTATTCTCTGGGGAGGTGCTTTCAGTTAAACTTCTGTACAAGGATGTTTTTCTTACCAAAGAACGTCAGGTGCACCAAACAGACCATCTAGTCATGGAAAGGAAGAAGCGCTGAGGACTTTACACCCACAGGCCACCCTGAAACCCTTCCTCTCTACAGATTTGAACACACTTGTTTCTTTTTCTCTCTCTTTCTTCCTTTCTTTCTTTCTTTCTTGCTTGCTTGCTTGCTTTTCTTTCTTTCTCTTTCTTTTCTCTTTCTTTCTTTTTAATATTTATTTTATTGTTTTTGCCAGAGACAGAGAGAAGGGGGAGGGCCCAGAGCAGTCTCCATAGTTGTACATCGCTAGCTCTGGACATGGTCTCACTCTAGGTGGGCAGGGACCACGCAGCGTGCGAACTGGGCTGGGGGCCTCCCACATGGGAAGCACACCCCAGTTCAGCATGTAGGTCCACACGGGCCAGGCCTGGGATTCGATTTTCCATCCCCAGGGCTGCAAAGCAAGCACTTAACTTGCTGAGCCATCCCGGCTTCCCCCACACTTGTTTCATGAAACGTTCAACCTATAACTTCTTTCCTTTCATTCCTGTCTTACCAGGACGTATTAAGTCCTCAAAATGCTAAGTGTTCTTCCTTTGTTGGCCATCACTCTGAAGATGATTTTTATCAAACGTGAATTTTCGCACTGTTATCATCTATCTGCATGCCAGGGGAGGCTGGCAAGATTGAGAAGAGGTGGCTGTGTGCGGAGACAAGCAGTGCGTTGGGCTCTGTGCGGCCTGCAGGTGTGGGTGTGGGTGGGGTGAGGATGATGCGGTTACAAAAGTGAGAGGTGCTCCTCATAGAATATTTTGGAAATAGAGATTAGCAAGGAAAAGAAAAGAAAAACCAAACGCACTGTTTTGGTGTTTATTTTTTCCTGCGTCTCCCTGTTTTTGTTGTTAAAATAAATGAGTTTTATAGCCCACACTTTTCCATTATTATATGTTCACTTTACAAATAACCCTACAATCAACATATTTGTCTGTACATTGAAGTTTTTTCCTTAGGAGAGGTTCCAAGATGTGGGAATTTCATATTAGAGAGCATGAATTTACTTTATCATTTTTATGGCTCCTGATTCTTCTGATCAGACCTCCTAATTGACAAATTACACCCCCTTTCGTGACATCTACCTTTTCACCAGGTTCTTGCTAGTGGTTAAATGTTAACTTATGTGCTAGCCTAATAGGTGAAAATAGTGTCTTGTTTTTTGTTTTATTTCACTGATTGCTAGTAATATTGAATATTTTCACATGTTTATTAGCTCTTCTTATTCCCTCTTCTGTGAATTATCCATGTCATTTGTCCACTTTCTCTTTTATGTGAGAATATTGCCCTATTTCTATTTTTATTATAATCATTTTGCCAGTTTATTTTATTTTTATGTGTTTTTATATGCAAAAATTTTAAGTTTTCATGTATTCAAATCTGTGATTTTTTCATCATGATTTCTTCCATTGCTTTTATACTAAGAAAGTTTTCCTGATCTAGAGGCGAAGTTAATATTCACTTCCATTTTTTTGATTGGTTTGAATCTGTGGTTTAAATTTTAAGGCTATTTAGCCCTTTAATGTATTTGGGATTTATTTTGGTAAATAGCATGGGATAAAGATCTAAACATTTTTTGCTGAAAAAGCTACCTAGTTTTTTTATTATCACTTGTTAAGTAATCCCTTGAACAGTAATGAATAATTATTCATTATATCCCATACCACGGGGCCTATGCAGGCTGTCTGTACTGTTCCCTTGGTCTCCTTAGTTTTATGTCAAGGACACACGTTGTTCTCCAGCTTTCATACTACGTTCTAAAACCTGGTGTTTCTTGTTTTCACGTTGTTCTCGGCTCTTCTTGCCTGTTTATTTTCCGGATGAATGATGGAATCATTTGTGTGGAGTTCCAGAAACCTCCCTTTGGGGTTTTGATGAAAATTGCATTCAACCTATAAATTAATTGGGAGGAACTTGGCATCTTTACAGCCTTCCCATCCAGGAATACACACATGGCCCATCCCTCCACATTTCCAAGTATCCTTTTGTGTGTCTCAGTGGAAGCTTATAGTTTTCTTTATATAAATTCAACACATGTCTTATTAAGGTATACCTAGACTATTTTATATTTTGGGTACTTTTTAAATGGAATTCTTTCCCCCCTTTATTTTAGATCCACCATTTAAAATTTTTATTTATTTTTAAGTTTATTTTTATAGTTGACATACAATATTATATTAGTTTCAACTGTACAGTAGTAATTCAGCAGTTATATACCTTATGAAATGAGGTATAAGTCCAGTAACCATCTGTCACCATACAGTTATTACGACATCACTGACGATATCACCTGTGCTGTATATGACATCCCCATGACTTGTTTTATAACTGGAAGTCTGTACTCCTTAATCCCTTTCTCCTTTTCTGTCCCTGCCCCATGGCAGCAATCAGTTTGTTCCCTCTACCTATGAGTTTTTTTCTATTTTTTTTAAAATTTATTTTTTGACAGAGATAGAGAGACAGAGAGAGACAGAAGGGGGAGGGCCCAGAGCAGTCTTCATAGTTGTTTGTCATCAGCTTTCGATGTGGTTTCATTTCACACAGGTGGGTGGGGGCAGCACAGGGCAGGAACTGGGCTGGGGGCCTCCTGCATGGGAGGCACGCCCACTCAAGACAGGGGTTGAACCAGGGGGCAAGAACCAAACTGGGGGCCTCCAGCATGGGAAGTACACCCCAGTTCAGCACATGGGTCCACACTGGCCGGGGTCGGGATTCGATCCGTGGTCCCCGGGGCTGCAAAGCGAGCACTTAACCCGCTGAGCCATCCCAACTTCCCCTTTTTTCTATTTTTAAAATTACCTTTTCCCCCCAATGATTGCCAAGTACTGACAGGAATTTGAGTGAAAAGCATACTTGTTTCTTTCTAAGTTTATAATTCAGAGCTTTAGAACTAGAACCAACCTTAAGCATGCTTTCTTTTTACATATGATGAACTTGAGGCCATGAAAGGTAAAATAATTTATATCAGTGTCTCGTAACTTAAGAGGTTAACTAAGCAGATGCATACTTCCAAATGTCCATATTCCTTGTCTCAAGGACGCATATAGCTTAAATATCCCAACCCACATCGCTCTTTGGATGACAACCAGAATCCTTCAGTGGCTTGCGAGGTGCTGAGCAGTTTCGTGCTGGTTCACCCTCTAACCTCCCTCTGCTCCATGCTCACCCTCACACTGCTTTCTGGCCACGTGGCCATCTTTCCTTGAATACGCCTTGCTCTCTTCTGCCGCGAGCCCCTTGCACATGCTGTTCTCTATGCCTGGAAAGCTCTCTGACAACCTGCCCCTCCCAGTCAACTCCCTGCCCACCCTCCATCCCTCAGCCCCATTCTGCTCCCAAGGGACTGCCTCCTTGACCTCCATGACCAGTCCCCCTGTCCTGCCCTCTCACGGCACCATCTGGCCCTCCTTCAGGGCACTTAGCACACTGGCCGTTTTACTTTGCTTGTAGGATTCTTTCATTCTCTCCCTGGCCTGGCTCTTCTTTTCTGCTCACCCCTGACTCTTCAGCACCTAACGATGCACCTAGGCCATCATAGGTGCTCAGTGTGTCTGATGAACGAGTCGATGAACTCAAGACCTATTATTAATGAAAGTGCTCACTGACACATTTATAAAAGCAAAAAGGCCAGGGTATTTTCAAAGCTCAACAGATGAATTCATTTGATAAAACTAGGTAGCGCCATTAAAGAATGAAAATGATAATGCCCATAACAGGGGGCGGGGATAAACATGTTTATCCATGTTTAAAATAAAAGGACACAAAGTGCTCTTATGTTAAGCAGTAGAAAAAGTGCCAAAAAGATCATAGCAATTGTTTTAAGATCATAGGATGGTGAGGGGTACTTCTTTTCTCCCATCTCCAAACTTCCCTATTCACTTGTGCATAAACTCAGTATGTGTTTCCGGATACCAGGGTGTTGCCAAGTGCTAAGACCGCAGTGAACAGGGGTGTGTGGTCTGTGCCCTCTGCAAGTTCACAGCCACGTGAGGAGGAACAGTAATCACAATGCAGGTGGTCCCATATTCAAGGACTGTCATATTTGAGAAAATACGGTAGTGTGCTCCATAAGCTACAGAAAATGTTTGGGGGATTGGTTCCGTTATTATTTGTGCAGTAAAACTTTAAATTGTGGGGGTAATTGGAGAAGTTATATACTTATTTTCTTTAGTTTTTAGGCTTTGAAGGAGATTTCTTAAGTCATCTCTCCAGTTAACACTGCGCTCTGAGATGTGGACTGCATTCTAGAAGGCAGACGTCTGGGGTCGGGATGCACTCTTCCTGGTTACTTTATCTCAATGACATTAAAAAGATGTGTGTAGGTGATCATTGTGACATCATTGATGCCTGCCCGCCTCAGGATCCTTCCCAAACATCCGCTGGGCCCTCAGCACCTACCTCTAAAAAGTGAAAAAAACCCAGCTATCCTAACACAGATTCTCTTGGTTCTGTCTTCTCACACTTGGGGACTCCATGGCTGTGCCTCTGTGCTGGGGCGTAATGTAAATACTTAATTTGTTTAATAAATATCCTGAAATCGCCGCTTTGAGTTGTTACTAGAAGGGCACGAACCTTTTAACTCGCTTAGCCAGCATAGATCAGCACTTAATGTCTTTAATGATGATCCAGATCTCTCTTAGAGGCTGAGAGGCTCCGTAATCAATGATGGGGCCCTGCCTGGAGGCACGCGAGACTAGATAATCGGCAGAAGATGTCACGCCGGCTGGGGCCAGTAATTTGAATCCCTGAAATTGGTGTAAGTGTGGCCATTTATGGGAGAGCACGGTTTCTGCTCAAGGCCTGGAGGAGCCAAAGAGCCGCCTCCCCCCACCACTGCAGATGACCCTTAGTGATTTGCACGTTATTGAAACTCCTCACAGCCCGTTTCTGTTCTCAGCCTGAAGCCTCTGAAGATTCTTCTCTCAGCCATCCCACTAAGGCAAATAAATGCCCGCTTCCGGCAGCTGGAGGGGGCCGGGGGCACCCACTTTGAGAATAATTCTCCACGCTGAGCAGGAGGGGAGAGAGGCCTGCCAGGGACAGGGCAGGGGGGCTGTTACATGCAATTTGTGAGACCTCATTAAGGAGGATACATCCTCTTTTCTTCCCCCATCCCCACCCCAACCTTGAGAGTTATTATTTCAGAAATAGAAAACAGGTCCTGTTTTCTAGCTGTTGTACGAAGAAGCACCTCCACAGGGTAAAAATATCTCCTCCGAACTTGAACTTGGAGTCCCTTGCTTGGTCTTAGCCTAGGATTTTGTTAATTTGACCATGTTCACATTCTCTGTGCATTTCATAGTTTTTAAACACTTATCATGTGCCCTCGGAACCTTCATTTCTTTCTATGTAAGTTCTCATAATGAAGGCCCTCATGGTCATTCCATTTGGTATGACTTTGTGATTATTGGTGGCCTTTTATTAACAGAGTGCTTCTGATAATCTGAGGGAATTGTCTCATTACAAAATGTTCTTTTTTTTTTAATGTTGTTTATCACTGTCCACTGACCCAGAGGTTTTAAATGCTGGGTGCATCAAAGTAAACAAATACATAGATAAGTTATTCTAATTATGCTGAACTAAGGCCAGATATTTCTATTGGTTCAGTGATGCACATCAATGAGAAATGGGCTGGGATATAAAAACCTTATTTTCCCAAATGGATTATTTAAAATTACAGTGTAAAGAGTAAAAAAAAAAAAAAAAAATCTTAATTTTTTAAAATTTCTACATTCTCATTTAATGAAAAAACAAAAGCACCGTGACCTGACAGAATTGTAAACTGATGTTTCTACCCAAGCTGTAGATGGTTAAGTCCTTAGATTGCTGATGTGTGTCTGCTGTCAGGGCAGGAGAGTGAGGGTTTGGCCGCCTCACAGCCCTAGGTGGAATGAGCGCCCGCACACACCCGCCGAATGGGAGGGCTTTGAATTAGCAGGCACAACAGCGGATGCTCTCTGATTCTCTGTTCTCATACTATTATCATTGCGTTGCTAGAACTCCAAGCTGTGTCTACCTAGACGGGAGTCTGGAAAGTGGGGGTTCGCTCTGCTCTCGGGAAGGGAGGGAGGTGCATTTGGTTGAGCACATCGCAGGCTGAGCCATGACTCAGACTCCAACAACAACTGTCCTGAAACGGAGGCCAGTCATCCCAGCTCCAGTTCCTAACAACATGCTTCGTCCCCTCCAATTGCAAATGCCTCCTTTGAGCTCTGCTGAATTCCTGTGTGTGTGTGTGTGTGTGTGTGTATGTATGTATATATATGTTCTGGATGCTATTCGCATCCACTGATTCCTGGGTCATAATTATCCTGTTCTAATGAGTGAGGCTTTATACTTTGGTTTTGTTTTGATATTACTTTTTTTTTTTTTAAAGATTTATTGCTTGAGAAAAAGTGGGGGGCGGGGGGCGGGCCCAGAGCAGTCTCCATAGTTGTACATCATTAGTTGTGACATGGTTCCATTCCCCACAGGAGGAAACCAAAATGGGAGCCTCCCGCGTGGGAGGTGAGAACCTTCACTACTGAGCCATCTCAGTGGTTCCCAGTTGCACCGCAGTTTAGCACACGGGGTTGTCACAGGCCGGGGCTGGGAATCGAACCCCAGACCTGGCAGTTGCAAGGCAAGCACTCAACCCCTGAACTTCCCTGGCATCCCTGATATTAACTACTTTTTAAAAAATATTCTGAATCTGCTGGCATATTTATTTTTTTCAGATCAACATTAGATTCAATTTATCAGATTTCCTTTCAAAAGAAAAAAACAAATAAGCGAACATAAAACTCTACAATCTTCCTAACATATATTATTAAAAATATATTCCACTTGAAAATATTATACGGTTTGAGAAAATAAGCATTATTTGACAATTGGTATTTTCTCTGAGGAAAGATGCTTTTAAAATAGCATGCTTGCTATCAAACAATGACTAACAGTGTTATCAGCAGGGCATTTGTAAATGGCTTGATGTTGTAGTTCATATTTCAACTTCAACTCTATTTGTTGCATTAGCAAAATGAAGCTCATTAAGACTTATTTTTTCAGTCCATCTCTGCAAGCCCCTGAAACCCACTAATACTCAGCTTTCTTGTCTAGAAGTATGTAATCTTTCCTGCATTACACTTGAAAGTTCAGCTCATTCCTAAACCTCCAGTCAAGGATATGAACTTGTTGCCTTCAGAGAGGCCATATCGGCGCACTGAGCCATTCCACCATCTGTTAAAGTGGTCAGAGTTCATTTTATTGCCTCGTTTGTGCAGGGACTTGTACTGTGGAAGTGTGTGTTATTCAAAACATAATTTTCCTCATCATTATGCTTTCTTTCTAGCCAGATCATAACCTGCCAGAAATCTATTGAGCATACAGTGAAAAGCTCTTCAGAATAACTGTTCTTAAGAGATTAAATGATTGCCATCTCTGTCCCATTTCTTTTATATCATAATCAAGTTCAAGATGATACTAGATATCTCAGCTGAAGTGATTATATATTTGAAATAGAAATGGCTTTATCTCCATTTCTATTTCACACTGTTGAAGGCAGGATCATTTCCACCACCCCCACCCCCCATTTACATTTTTATATGTTTATGGTCCCTTACAACTGTCCACAGGATTAAAGACTCAAACTACTTTTTAAAGGTTAAAAATGGTTAATGGGGGTTGGGTGACTTTTTACAAATTTCTGTGTCAGGGGATGCTGGGATAGCTCAGCAGTTGAGCGCTTGCCTCGCAATCATGAGGTCTGGCCCCGGCCCATGCAAACCCCGTATGCTGAACTGTGGTGCAGCTGGTAACCACTGGGATGCCTCAGCGTTGAATCTTCCTGCTCCCCATGCAGGAGGCCCCTGGTTCAGTTCCCACCCCATGTGGTCTCACATCCACCTGTGTGGAATAAAACTATGTCACCACTAATTATATACAACTATGGGTCCACTCCCACGCATGCTCTCTCCTCTCTCTCTCTCCTCTCAAAAGCAATAAAATAAATCCTTACAAGAAACGTTTTCTGTGTACAAAAGCCCAGCTTAGATTCATTAAAATGTAGAGCTATATCGAATCATAGCCCCATCATTCAACTTGACAAGTGAGGAGCTTGAGATTCCTAGTAGCTAAGAGACTTGCCCAGGGTCACGCCTCTCAACAACAGCTTCGCTGAGACGAAAGCTCACGCTGGGCCACTTCTGGTGACCCGCACTGCATCCCTGCCGTCTTCTGACTCAGCCCATGACACAGACATGGCATGGGGGGAAATGGAACATCCAGTCACCCAAAGATACGAGACTGGACATTTATGATTAATTCAAAGGTATTCACTTGGCTTTTGTTCTTTAGCCTTAAAGCTGTCTGATCTGTGCTATTTTCTCACATCACAATTTCTCTTCCAAAGGTTCAAACTGAGAAAAAAACAAAAAAATCATGTCACGATTAGAGAAGGAATATGAAACTATTTGCCGGAAATGGAACTTTGGACTATTTAATATGGTGATTGGATTTATCCACGTGCCCACAGGTAGTCAATAGTCAGGCATGCTGAAATTACATTCTTTCCTCCTCTATTTCTAGCTTTAAATAAGACTCCTCATTTTTAAAACCTAGTAAAGAGGAAAAAGCGAGTCATTAATTAGTAATCACTTTTGCCAGCTGTGACAGCATTTCACATCCATTTTTTTTTTCTTGGACTAGAGAATCAGCCTGTCACTCTTTAGAGAAAAGGCTACATTGGTCCCACCAATAGCCTCTCTCAGGACACAATTACAGTTAAGGCACTGTGAACAGAGATTTTCTTGGATACGACAAGGGGCACACTTTTTAGAATACAGAACTGTGGAGAATAATCCAGAGTCTTGGGATAGCGCCTCGAGAGAAATCTGATTTATTTTAGAGTTCCTTTCAAAATGGAGTGACTAATCATTTCAAAACTATTATATTTATTGAGTGTCTGCTGTATGTCTACCAAGTTCCAGATTTCAGGCAGGGTACCGGGGGTATCAGGGCATTTGCAAGGAGCAGGAAATCCATTGCAGCCTGCCGTAAACAACCCGGGGAGCGGATTGGGTCAGGTGACTGGCGGTTTGACACAGAGCATGCATGAGGCGTGGGTTGGTGACTCCTCTTTGCTGACTCTTCCCCTCACTGTGTGCGGCTCCCTTGTCAGGCTGATGATTGGCAGTTAAAGGCATGTGCATACATTTTTGGATCAGTGCATTATTGGACCATAGAACCGTCGTGGATGTTGCATCCTTGTGGTAGGAAAAGGACTGTTGTTACACCAAGGCCCACCTCTGCATACCAGCTGTCCAGGGAAAGGGCTGCTTCTTTCTCAACACCCACACAAAATTCCTCAGCTTCCCTGTGGTTGGACCAACTGCCAGTCAGTCCAAATGCCAGGTACTAACTGGCTTAAGCCAATCGGTCTTTGCACCATCACTATGGGAAGGAGGGCGGGAGGACAGGCACTGGTTTAATGCCACTCAGATCCCACTTTGGAAACTTAAGGTCGGCCTAGCCCCCCGTGGCTGCTGGGGAAGTACCCAGCAACGGCCACCGAGTCCTGTATCGCAGGGGCTGAGCCCGGTCCCCATGAGGCCAGTCTTGGTTTGGAGCATGTCATTCTCTGTTCCTGGCCTGCTCTGGCCATCCTGTTATCCTTCCTGGTTCATGCTAAACAGCCAAGTCCGCTCCCGGCTCAGGCCAGTCCACAACTGTGACTCCGCACTCGGAGGCAGAACTCTCATGCTGAGGAATGGAATGCCCTCATGCAGAAGGGGTCCTTTAAGCCCAAGAACACGAGTTACTGGTGAGAGACTAGATATTATGAGATAAGACAGCATATTAGAGAAGTCTGCTGCTTCTTGTTTTTTTTTAAGATTTGTTTTTATTGTTTCAGAGAAGGCAAAAAAGAGAGAAAGAGAAGAGGGGAGGGCCCAGAGCAGTCTCCATAGTTGCACATCATTAGTTGTGACAGGGTTTCATTCCACACAGGTGGCGCCACGCTGGGCTGAGAACCTTCGCCACTGAGCCAACCCAACTGTTACCAGATGCACCATTCAGCATGTGGGCTTTGTACAGGCCAGGGCCGGAATGGCACCCCGGATGTCTTGATTGCTAGGCAAGCGCTCAGCTGCTGAGCTGTCCCAGCATCCCCCACTCTTTTTTGTTTTCTTTAAAAGAGACAGAGAGAAGGGGGGAGGGCCCAGAGCAGTCTCCGTAGTTGTACGTCATTAGGTGTGACAGGGTTCCACTCCACACAGGTGGATGTGGGGCCATGTAGGACGGGAACCAAACCGGGGGCCTCCCACATGGGAGGTGAGAACCTTTGCCGCTGAGCCATCCTGACAGTTACCAGTTGTGCCCCAGTTCAGCATACGGGTTTGCACTGGTGAGGGCCGGGACTCGATCCCCAGACCTCACGATTATGAGGCAAACACTCAACCGCTGAGTGTCACAACTGCTGCTTTCTTTTTCTGGTTAACTCTGACGTTGCAGTTGCCTGGAACTTCAATCAGAGCTCTTCTCAAAGGCAATATTGAAGGTGCTCCGAAAAAAATCATTTTCCAAACAGAACACTTGAGATCAGAAAACAGATCATTTCAAGTAGTGAGAGCCCTTTCACCAGCGTGAGAATCTGACGTGACGTGCTATTGCTGATGGCAATTTAAAATGTCCCGTGAGGACTTCCTCTCTCAAAATAAACGTTCCACTGCGTCTTAGCCTGGGGTCTTCCTCCAGAGCAGAGCTTTAGATGCGGCCTGGCGTACAGGCTGTTTGTTTGGGAAATAACCCCGCTGAGCGAGAGCAGAACAGAATGAGGGTCTGCTACCCAGGTTGGTACCTCTGTGAGCAATGGGAGCTCAGTCCCACCAGAGCCGGGAGGTGACCTCTGAGTTGTTCCCTGCAGGACCCAAGGAGAAAGCAGTTCCCACTTTGGTGGAGGGTTGCCTAGGGGGCATTCCCTCCTTTTCTGGTACTTCCAGATCGCCTCTGTGCGAGGGCCCCGGCGAGGGCTTCGAGCCGCAGTCCCAGACAATCGGCCCGAAGTACTGGGGGCAGCAGGGGCTGCAGTGAGTGTGAGAGTCCAACACACTGTCGCCTGCCACTGTCACGTAGCAGCCAAGAAAAGGACAGATGTTGCCCCCGTGCCTCTTTTATCTCCAGTGTGTGTGAGCGGCTTTTCTTAACACGTGTCTTTAAAAAGGTGAAATTAATAAACACATTACCCACTGACTAGGACAGAGCCCCGCGGCCTCTCATCAGCGAAGAGGCAGGCCTGCCAGTGGGAAGCAGCAGCGGGTTCCCACGCGGAAGGCGCCTGGCGGGGAGAAACTGTCGTTCCCACATCTTCCGATGGCAGGTCCTCTCATCCCCAGCAGGGGCTCCGGGTAATTTCCACTCTCCATGTTCAGTCAGGATGACAGCTTTGTCCCTGATGTAATGGCAATCTTGACTTTGGTTTCAGTTATTCCAGGAACAATCAAAGAGAACGAGATTCTCTCTCCCTTTATCCCCACCTCGAAAATTCCACTCCAGAAACTTCCCTCATTTGCATCTTGGCGTCCTCATCACATTTCTCGTTCACGTTTCAGGTCGATCAGGACGGCGTCCACTTTTGAGACCCCGTACGACCATCACGGCGACTCGGAATAATTGCCATCTGTCCCTGTGTTTGCTAGGAACACAGCTACGCCTGTCACCAGCTCTGTTCTCACTCCCGGGGGGCTGCCGCTCTGGTGGGGTCTTCCTGGGGCTCAATGCAGAACCTCAGTGACAGCTGGGGCCGTTACCTGTATCACCCACCCAAGAAATGTGCCGCACGCCTCCGCTGTCCCCAAAAGCACTTGTTAAACGAGTCTTTAAAGCAATGGTGTCAGTAAGGGCAAGTGTGGCTGGAAGGTTCCAAAGAATTGCCTCCAATCTGGTTCCTCTTGCCCAGTGGTTTTCAAGCAGGGACAACTCTGTCCCCAGAGGACACTTGGCAATGGCTGGCTGTCACACCTGGGGTGGGTGGCGGGGGGCTACTGCCGTCAGTGGGCAGGAACCAGGGATGCCGCACAGGACACGCCCCCAGCAGTCACCTAGCCTCAGAGACCACAGTGCCGAGCTGGGAGCACCCTGCTCCCGCTGTGGAGGATTTCTCCACTGAGGAAGAAGATCCTTTGCTTAGGAAAGTTGGATTAAAATGAAAGAAAAGATTCCTTCTGTTGAAAAATATATCAATAACAGAATATTTTAAGACAAAATCACTCATAGGACAAGTTTCTGTTTAGTATAGTACCTTCAACTTCCACCCAAATAAATATAAAAGATAGATGCTTATAAGTTGCAATTATATGTATTAGCTTGTGTTCTTGTCTCCACTTAAAAATGTCAATTGAGGGGAAGCCGGGATAGCTCAGTGGATTAAGCGCTCGCTTTGTAGCGCTGGGGACTGAGGATCGAATCCTGGCCCCGGCCCGTGTGGACCCATGTGCTAAACTGGGGAGTTCCCCCAGTTCAGTTCTCTCTCTGTCTCTGTATCTCTCTCTCTCTCTCTCTCTCTCTCTCTCTCTGTCAAAAACAATAAAAAAAAGAAAAGAAAAATGTCAATTGTATAGTCTTTATATCACTTAATAGAGAATATGTCTTTGTTTTAATGTAATGAAATTCCACCATTCATTCCCTTTTCTTCTTCTCTTCCTCTTCCCTTCCCTCTCCTCCTCCTCCCCACTCCTCTTCCATCTTTGGCAAAAGCAAATATCCCAGTATGAAATCTAGCTTTAGAGAGCTGGCCCTGGGATACTCTCAAATTATTTTACAATAAAAACGAATTTCCAAGAAATAGCTTTCAAAACATTGTAAGAAATTGTTATGATGTAAATATTAAAACAAAAACCAAAAACACATTTACTACTTGTGAGAAATATTCCGTTTACATATTTTTTTAGATTAAAAACAGCTACACCTTGTTTTTCTCCAGGCTGGATTAGAGCTGCACTATGGTCTAACCTCATAAAGATTCACACTGTGAAACCCTGGCTCCCTCGGGGGAGACCACGTGGCTTCGGGGTCCCAAGAGCACATCTAGTTGGGGCTCTTGAAGTCTATACAGCATCACAAATCAGGGGGAATGAAATCTCGCCTAACAAATCAGGGTATAAAAGATGCACATGCTGAATGAAGCTTATGCTGATGAATTTATAACCACTTAGGTGATGAGTCAGAAAACGTACTTTAACAGATATGAAAACTGTCAGAACTCAGCTGAATGGATTGAGTCTCGCCCTGCTTGAAGTTCTCAATGAACCCCAGTGTCCACGGGGGTCTCCCTACACTTCAGAGCCCAGAACGTATTGCCTGCGGCTTCCATTCCACGCCCTGTGGGGTTTTAAAGCAATTCCCAAGATTTTTGCAAATTTCTGAAGGGCTTATGGCTCTTGAGTTCTCATTTCTCGGAATTTATTCAGTTGATGGATTACCATTCCCCACTTGATCTCCTTTGCTCTTTCCTGCACCTGCTCTGACTGCTCATTGCCTAACAACCTTCAGCCCCTAACTTAACACAGACACCCCAAAGAACACCATCCCTTCTTAGAGTGTGTCTCTGTCGTACCCTTTGGGGAAGATCGGGAAGAAGGTATACCAGGTCATTCAAACAACTTGGAAGCACACAGTAAATGTAGCAGCTACCTGAAGGCCTTTGATCACTGCTTCACTGGGGACATTTCCTTGGGCCAGTTCCCCTTGTATAGGACCAGTGTCCACCCTTGTAGTAGCTCCCTCTTCCTGTGCCCTCTCTTATTTTGCTTGTCATCCCCATCCGCCCACATAGCCTACGTTGTTCATACTGACTTATACAGAGCAGTGCAACCCTCTAGCACCCCTCCTACCAAAGCCAATTCCAGGTCTTCTTCTTGCAACTCAAAAAGCAAGAAAACCAGAGTCTTTAACTCGACCTACATTTCTAAAAGCAGTTGCTATTAATAACAATTTCTGTTTCTCTTGTACATCTATGTTAGCTTTGTTAATTTCTTTGGAAAGCCAGTTCTGAAATATAAGCCTATATGCTTGTGTATGTCTACGATTGACCTGTGAGCTTCATGGGTCCACTTATATGTGGACTTTCTCCAGTGAAAACTGTAAATGTACTGTCTCTTCCTTATTATTTTCTTAATATTTTTTCTCTTGCTTACTTTATAGCAGAAATTGCCTATATAATACATATAACATACATGTATTGACCAACTGTTTGTTATCGGAAAGGCTTCCCATCAACAGTAGGCTATCAGTTCCGTTTTTAGAGAGTCAAATTATTTGTGAATTCTTCACTGCACAAGGGGGTTGGCACCCCTAACCCCCATATTGTTCAAGGGTCAACAGTGTATCCACATTCATGTGTCTTTTAAAACAGTAGCTACTTAGTGGGATTGAGGTGCTCACACTTCAACTGCAGGGTGAGTTAGTCCAGTGTCTGCCTTGGGGCCCGTTTCCTGCTCTTTGTCTCTAAATTGCTCAGCCAGACACTCAAGGGTTCCTTCCATCCATTGCACTACTCTACAGCCCCGTTTTCTGGAGTTCACCTCTCACGTGGTCTCTCTCATACCTAATCTCTACTTACAAAATGCAGTTGGGCATGGAGACCATCAGTGACCATTACTTAGAGGTCCCTGTGGGATGGTTCCTAGGTACCTTCTTTACTGTGTATTATTTCCCCAGCTAGTAATTAGACTCCATAAGAACAGTGGCGATATATTCTCTTCCTCTTTAGTCCCCGAGTACCTCTTGGGAGGCAGTACATACTCCATAACGTTGTCCACTCTATCCCCAGATTCATTTATTCCAGAGTTCTCTCATTCACTGCAAACATTCATTGCCTGCTGGGGGCTATGCAATGGGGGCGCAGGAGCAAACGAGAAAGTTCTCACCTTCCTAGACTTTATTTATGGTCAGGTTGAAGGGGTGTCTGACTGTTTTAGTGCTGAGTGTATGTTGGTGACACCAGAACAGCACACTCTAGTTTCCTAAGTCTGTACTTTTAGGGTTACATGCTGTAAACAGGTACAATGAAACTTTATTTTTTTACCTAGTGATGTTTTCTTCATCCCAGCACACCACTGATTCACCCACCAGCCACATCTGCTTTGGATCACACAGTGATTTATGTGTGGGTGCTGTGTAAGCTTTCTTCTTCAGGATAATTCCATCTGCAATGAAAAACAGAATCGTTTAGCCTTTAAAATTATAGCTCGAGCGTGAATTTCTTCTTCACGCCCCGTGAGGCGACCAAATCTGCTCATATGTATGTGTGACGAGGAAGAAAAGTCAGAAGACAAAAACATGTTTTACTACGTCTCACTCTAAATATAGACATGATGTTCCTCCATTCATGAAAATGCCACTCCACACCTTATGAATAAACTTTCCATTTTTAACACCTCTTGGTTAGACTGTGCCCATTTTTTAATGGGAAGCTTTGGGGAAACAAAAAAGTCAGTAATTTCAGTAAAGGTTATTTACTGAGAAAATCAGGCAAAGGAATTTTCTTTCCTGCAAGCATGCAGCATCTCAATAAGTGAATAAACACACCAAAGATAATATTAGCAGAAGCAGTTTATTCTAAACATTACTTCTCTTGGTTATCCACTTATCTCGTCCGCTGAGATGGAGAGTTCAACCGTATGGTTCAGAGCGGAAAGAAAAAAGGCCATTTATCTAATCCATTTCCTTGGGGGGAAAAAATACTTATGCAATATGAGGAATCTTCAATGGCCTAATTTAATAAAAGGGATGATTTCTTTGCTGTAGTCAGTAACATGTGATACTGATGACTTCTAATCCATTAGAAGGGATCTGACGTTCTGCTTTTGGTCTTGTCTAGCATGAAATTGTCATGTATATTTTACCAAAAGAAGTAACAAGAGTAATGGCCTCCTCAGTCTGTAATCATTTTGCGCTAACACTGCAACATGGTTCTGCCCTGGGGCAGAAAAGTCGGGTGGTGGTGGTGGGGGGGTGTTTCTCTACTTCAAAAGAATAAAAAATTATCACCACTCTATCCAGAACCATTATAGACTTCAGAGGCTTTGGCATGAAATATTCAGAAAGTTTATTTTAGAATTCAATATTTTAAAAGCCTGCTTTAAAACGATTACAGTGATTAGTGGCTGTGTTACTTGGGCTGGTCTTTGCTTTAAAAAGCCCTGCATTGTGGTTCATACCATTTGTTGTTTCAGTGAAATGTAATTTGCATAAGGCATGCTACCAATGCATGGTTTCAAATGCCCCCCAAAGAGGAATTGTGACCACTACTCATCAGTTATCCTATCAAACACACTTTTTAGATAACCTCTGCTTTTACTAGTAATGGTTGAATGTGTTGCATATGCCATGATTTTGTCCTTCTGACATGTGTTATCCTACCCACGTGGAGTGGGTGCCATTTCTCTGTTGAGGGGGTTTGGATGGAAGGACAATGTCTCAGCAGTTCTAGGGATGTACAGCCCAGCCCAGCTGAGGCTACGCATACCCTCAGCCAACCAGCCAGAGGTTCAGATCTCCACCGCTGTTTATAGGATTCAGAAAAGTTGATTGGGTGTTTGTGAGGATCCTACAGAGCTTACGAGGTCATGAATGAAGCCAGTGAGAACTTCTGGAGCTAGAGTTCGCCACGTGGGACTTGCAATGCAACCACCTCTCTCCTGAACATCCTGTTTATGTAGGGCGGCAGCAGGCTATGAGTACAGAGCCCTGGTTTTGAAATTTAATGCCCTGATTTGGGTTTCCAAGTCTGCTACTTACCAGTGGGGAGGTCTTGATAAACTGCTGAACCTCTTTCGGCCCAACGTCTGTAAAATGGACCTTTCCCCGCACTGGAGCATAGACTCATTGAGACAAGGGATGTGAAGGCGGTACAGTGAAGGCCAGCCACTGTTTCCCTTGTTGTTTATTCTTACTGGTTTATTCCTCATTTCTAGTGGGCAAGGCATTTATATTTATTGATATGTCACAGAAAGAAGTAGGATGACTAGAAAAAATGCCATTCCAGCTTTTCTTATATAACCTATGCATTTGGTTTCATTTCTTCCAATGTATTGAGTATATTATTTCTGTAGGCTTTAATAAATACAATACCCTTTTCCTTTCTCTTACCACTTATCCATGTAAGGGGGGAAAATAGGCCTCAACCTTAGCCTTTAAGTTGATAAAGTGTCTCTCACATAGACACGCAAAGAAATACAGATTCTGATGTGCTCTTGATGCCTAAGTGTGGTGCAAATAACCTATAAGTCACTTTTTTTATTATTTATTTTATTGTTTTTGACAGAGAGAGATGACAGAGACAGAGAGAGAAGGGGGAGGGCCCAGAGCAGTCTCCATAGTTGACAGCATTTGTGTTTCTACACAGTTCCATTCCACACAAATGGGCATGAAGCTGCACTGGGCCGGGGGCATTCCGCATGGCAGGCACGCCCCACGAGCCAGGGGAGAACTGGGGGCCTCCTACATGGAAGCTCTGCCCGGCAGGAACTGAAGTGCCCTCCTCCCCCTCAATGGGAAGCACCATAGTTCAGCATGTGGGGCCGCACGGGCCAGGACTGGGACTCAATCCTCGGACCTGGGGGCTGCAAAGTGAGGGCTCAACCTGCTGAGCCATCCCAGCTTCCCTGTAAGTCACTTCTCGTTTTATTTTCCAGGGAAGTTGATCAAGACTTGGATGGTCACGTGAGCTTTAAAGACTTTGAATATGCCATGAACTACGGACAAAATGAAGCCTAACCATATGAACTGCTTTTGGCCACTTCTGGGGAGACCAATAGATTGTACTGGGTTTAAATGTCAAACCTCACTCTGCTACTGATGTAATGCTACGATTCGCCATTAAACTCTTCATCATGGTTTTCAGATGCTGATCCTTGCTAGCATCTCAGAATCCTGGAGGGGCTCATTACGGGTAGTTCCCTTCCATGTGGCTGGCAGCCCTGAGCCCACTGCTAATGTGGCACTGCCACCAGGCTGTCCCCACCTCCTCCTCTTCACTCTCAACCCCTCACTCACACCCCACACTGCAGGCCGGGGAGGGCCACTCATCTGCTAGTCCTCCCCACCCCACCCCCTGGCTCCCTGATCCTCATCAGTTCCTAATTTAAAGAGAGGGGTCACTTTTTCCTGTCATTGGGGCCAGTTTCCTCCATGTATTCAACTTTGGTTGGACACATAATAGCACCTGCCTGTACTGAGTGCTTTCTATGTGCCGAGCAAGGAGCAAGGCATTGGGAAAACAAAGACATAGGACTTCTCCAAAATCATGTACCCAGTGTCAAGATCATTGTTGAACAATGGCCCCAGGGCACTGGCTGTGTGCGAGAAGCCAGGTGGTGATGCAGGTAAGTCTTCTCTACCTGCTTACAAAAGGACGGAGTGGAGAGGGTGTTGGGAGAAGGGCTGACTTGCACAGCCTTCTGTGGGGCCAAGGGTGGAGCCCTCTGCTGCAGCCTCCCTGGTTCTGGGTGGTTCTGTCCAAGAGATTTAGCCACCTGTGTTCATGTTCTCCACGCTCTGCCCATACATACCCCAGATCCCGTAATGTCTGTCCTGGAACCACAGCTGTGATATTGGGCATTCCTCATTTACTTTAAATAAATACCAGTTTCAGGACTAATGTTTCGTGTGTACATGTTCAGCATCCCCAACATTAGCAACACTAGGAAAATATATACTGTGATTCAAGTTACAAAAGTATTTAACATCTAAAGGTCAAGTAAAAATGTAAATCAGATAGAACCATTAAGCAAGGATCATTCTAACTCAGATTATTAGCAGGTAAACTTAACAAAAAATAAAGTCATAAACTGTCATAAAACAAAGGAGCTTAAAGAGACATAAAAGCTAAATGTAACTTGGCCTTCTAAATGGGATCCTGGAATAGAAAAAGGGTATTAGGTACACACTAATAAAGTATGGACTTTAGTTAATAATACGATATCAGAAGGGCTTCATTAATTGTGACAAATACACCCTACTGATACACAGGGTTAGTAATGGGACACTGCGTGAGGAATACATGGAAACACGCTGTACTCTCGTCACAATTGTTCTGTAGATCTAAAGCTATTCCAAAATTAAAAGTTTATTAAAAAACAAAGTCTTCTCCAAAAATTAGCAGACTCAACACTACCTAAAATGGAGAAAATGGAAAATCATTAAGAAATCCAAATGAAATATTATCTCAAAAGCAAAGTGGATCAATGGCATCATTATCATGTGTGTTTTAGCGCAAATTGTTCCCGCTGATGAAAAGCTCTTTCTGGCTTGGGTAGCGTTTTGTTCGGCAAGGATGCTCATCCTAAACTGAGTAATGGAGTCATCGAGCCTCATCTCAGCACATAAATGGCACTGGCTTTCAATGTTTAAAATATCAAAATCAGAGTAACATACTAGCAAAGTGCCAGGATGTCAGTAATTGCAGAATGCCAAGACCTCACAATTGCAGTGGCTATTTGGACCTCACTTCTCTCTGGGAAATGTGGTAAGATAAAGAGATGTGGGAGGCTCCTGTCGACGTGGGGAGGCAAGAGGCTGAACCAGCTGTTAGGCAAATAACTCCCTGACCGTGGATTGGTACACGCTCCTTTTGGCTTCAATGACAGAAACCTACTCAAACTAGATTAGACAGAAAAGGAACTTATTGGAAGATCGTGGGCTGACCTGTGGAGTCTGACATAAGGACAGGGGTGCAGCTCAGTTTCCAGGACAACTAGTACCAGTACTGCCTCTGTCCCATAGTCACTGTCAGCTTCACCCGTTCTACAAAGGCCTGGGCCCCTCACCTGGCCAGTTCCAAGTTCAAAGACCTCGGAAAGAGGCTTTGGTGGGCCCCTGAATCAGCTTTGGTTCACCAAGAGTGTATAGACAAGGCCACTGGGTCCTCACTCAGGTGCCCTGGGGCTGGTCACAGGGATGGGGAAGCTGATAAGAGCTGGGCAGCCATCCATTTTCTTTCCTAGAAGAAAACACTGTGGCTGGCACCTGGGCTGGGAAGGAAAGCACAGACCAGAAAGAAAGGGGAGATGAGAAACTGCTCGTGTCACCTTCTAAAGTGTCCCCAGGCCCAGTCCAAATCTTCCTCCTATAAGCCCTTCCCTCAGCTTCTCACGTCCAGGTCCCAGCCCCTACCCGCCTCGTCCCCAAGCCACATGGCGTCTGTGCAGTATGACCGTGTGGGTCTGCCCTTGGTTGAATGACCCACGGGTGAGTTGATCCTCTCAGTACCTCCCCTTGGAAGACACAGAATGACTGAGACAGAGCGGCTGTCCTCGGTGTGGCTAAGGGAGTGGGCGTGACTTGGGACTGAGTGGCACATGGCCGGGACATCCGAGACAGCTGGTGTGCAATGAGAGCGGAAAGTGAAACAGACACCACGAGGGGAACCAGGAAGAAGCCGGAGAAGCGCTAAGGGACTCGATTTCTAGTTAAAGCTTGTGTGCAAAGCCCAGCCATAACCCTTTGGGTCCTGTGAGGTAACCCTGTATCCTTGCAATAAATCTTTCTGCTCAAGCCAGCTGGGTTGCTTGCTGTTATCTGAAACCAAGAGAACCCTAACTGTTACAAGCATGGAGCCAAGGACAGAGTCCTAGGTAACAAACATTTACTGGGCAGCCGAGCAAAGAGTCCTCTAAAGAGACTCAGAAGAAGCTGTTGAAGATGCAAGAGGGAGCTGTTATTAACCTTTCCAATGCCCTGGCCTCAACTTGACCTCTCACTAAAATCTGCTCCAGTCTCCCCCTGTGGCCACAGCTCTCGAAGTGATCACCGGTGATATAAAGGCGAATCCTCCAGCCCCTCTCAGACCTCATCACACTTGTCCCTTCTCCTGGGTCCTTCGCTCTTTGGCCTCCATGACATTGGTCTTCACGGTATTTCTGTGCCCATCCCACCCCCTCAAACACACACTATCTTTTCCTAATCCTCTCCTGTAACTTTCCCATAAGTGTCCGTATTCTCCAAGGACCTATACTTGGCCAATTTTCTGGATCAACACATTTTCCAAGGATGACTTAATCCCACGACTTCAGCCATCACCTTTATGGGGATGGCTCCACAAGCCAGTCTTTAGTCTTGACCGCTGCTCAAACCCCAGACCTGTGTTTTGTTTTGATTTTTTTGTGGGGGTTTGGGGGGGTTGCTTTGTTTGTTTTGAGTGAAACATCTTGTAGTGCCAGAAAGTGAGGAAGTACTAAAATAAACAAAAAATAACAAAATAAACCCTGTGCTGGTAGGAGGTAGGTCAACAAACAAAAAGAGCTTCCAATGGCCAAAGTTGGAACAATTTGAGCAACAACAAAAAAAGTGATACTGGGTTATAACCCAAACTATAAAATAAATATCTATGAATCCATACTGATTCAAATAAATGATTGAATGAAAAAATAAATGGAAGAGACAAATCTTCTTTGCAGAAGAATTCCGAATAATTTATGTGGATGTTCTGCCCTCAGAGAGACAGTGTAGCTCTCCATTCCTTCAACATGGACTGCATGTAGTGACCTTTTTTCTTGAAGAGTCTAGTATGTAATCAGAGGACAGAATAACTGCGGAAACACCTGACAGTCACTACCTTAGCCAGTTGATCAAGGTCAATATCAATAGTCATAAGTCATGTTGATACTATGTACCTTTATACAAGGTCTGACAATTAAGTTTCCGAACTTGCCACTGTGTACTTACGTGGGCAGCACTGCACAAACAACTCGGTAGTGTCATAACCTTGGCGTGTCAGGGTCTCACAGCTGTGTTCATGTCAGCATGTGGCGGTATCTTGCTGAGTGGCGTTCATTATTGTCGTTGCATGTTTTTGTGTGTTGTCGCAAGAATGTCAGAGCCTGAATTAGAGAAATGAACAAACATTAAATTTCTTGTTAAATTTGGCAAGAGTGGAAGTGAGATAAGGGACACGGTGGTCCAAGTTGATGGCAATAATGCCATGAAGAAAACAGCAGTGTATAAATGGATTAAACGTTTTTTCTGAGGGGACAGAGAGCATCACTGTATGAAGAGAGGTCAGGGTGACCAGTAATGGGCAGAACTGACGAAAACATTGCAAAAATTCATTGAATTGTGCATCAAAATCATCGACTATGAGAAGCATAGCAGACCAAGTAATACACATTGATAGAGAAACAGGAAAATCTGAACTGAAAATCTTGGCGTGGGAAAGGTGTATGCACAAATGGTGCCGAAGCTCACTGATGAACAAAAGCAAAGGAGAGTTGAAGTTTGCCAAGACCTTTTGGAGAGGCAAGAAGATGTTTGGGCTGTGTTATTGCTGATGATGAAACATGGGTGTACCAATATGACCCTGAAATGAAGCATCAAAGTGCACAATGGAAGCCAGCCTATTTTCCATGACCAAAAATGTTTCATCAGTCCAAATCAAGAGTCAAAACAATGTTGCTAACCATTTTTTATATCAGAGGGATTGTTCATGATGAATTTATACCGATTGGACAGTCAACCAAGTTGACTATTCGGAAGTGCTGAAAAGGTTGCGTGACAAATTTAGACTGATACAACCTGAACTTTTTGCCAATAACTCATGGCTCTTGCATCACAACAGTGCACCAGCTCACATCACCGTCTGTGAGGGAGTGAGCCAGTCAACAAATCACTGTATTGCAATACCCTCCCTACCCACCTGATCTGGCCCCCAAGGACTTTTTCTTTACCCAAAGAAAAAATAGTGAAGACATTAGGTAAGTAAAACCAGGAAATCTAAAAGAACTATGGACTTCAGTCAAGAATGTATCAGTATTATATTATTAATTATAATCAGTGTGCCATATTAATATAAGATACTAATAAGGAAACTGTGTGAGGTACATGGGAACTCTATTCACACATTTTCTGTAACTCTAAAAATTGTTCTAAAAACTTAATATTTTTTTAATTTTAGAGCTTTATGATGAAAATTATATCTCTTGCCACTTTAAATTTATAATAAGAGCCTAGATGTCAATTAAAAATATATTAAGGGGGTACATAGCTTTTCAAAATAATGTTATGGGACACATTAGCAAAAACCTTTGACAACCACCACTTTATGGCACCTGCACAGGGTCCGGCCTTTGCCACAGGGACATATGTTCATCGCCTGTTATTAATGTATGACATGTTTTGATTTCTGACAAAGAAGAGATCTCATATAGTTTAAAGTATCTGCTTTTGAATTGCATTTGGAGAGCCTTCAAAAAACCCAAAAAAATTAAAAAAAAAAATGTCTCTAGCTTTCCTGTTATCCTGCTTTCAATATATAGTTCAAAGAGAGAGAAAAAAAATCCCTTAGGTTTGGAGCTATTGAAAAGGAAGCCCTTTAGATAATACTCCTTTTGAACTTCCTAATTCCTCACAGCACTGAGAACACTCTGAGGTGCCACCACCCACGGATGTGTCCCTGCATTCTTCCTGTGTCCAGTCCCAGGCCTGCTAATATAGCCGTGACATGGAGACAACTGGAGTGTCCAAGGATGGAGGAATGGCTAGAGATATGTGAGGGTCTTCGGGGGGAAATCCAGCCATTGCCAATATAACAAGACCAGTTACGTGGCTGCATACCTCTGGACAGCCCTCATATACCCATTTCAATCTATATAGCATGGAATACTATTCAGCCATAAAAAAAGGAAATTCTGCCATTTGTGATAACATGGATGAATCCTGAGGGCATTATGCTAAGTGAAATAAGTCAGACAGAGAAAGACAAATACTGTATGGTATCACTTCCATGTGGAATCTAAAAACACTGAATTCATAGAGACAGAAGAATAGTGGGTCAGGGGTGTGGGGGGTGGCTGGGGAAATGGGGAGACGTTGGTCAAAGGGTACAAACTTTCAGTTATAAGTACATTCTAGGGAGCTAATGTACAGTGTGGTGACTATAGTTAGCGACACTATTATATACTTGGACATTTCTAAAAGAGTAAATGTTCTTACTACAATAAAAATTTATAAAGTGGTTATGTGAAATGATGCAGGCTGTTAACTAGCCTTATTGCGGTAACCGTTTTGCCATAGATACGTGTATCAAGTCCTTACATTGTGCACCTTAAGCTTGCACAGCATTCTATAGTATCAGTAAAGCTGGGTAGGGGGAAACGCTTAGTTGTGGTTGGAGCACACTGGCTGGCTTCCCTGCAGCCATGGCCGCTTGACCTCAGCACGGTGCTGCATCGTAGCATGGAAGCCAGCAAGATCACGGAGATTATTCAGGGTCAAGTTTGGTCTTACAGAGTGTATAGTTCATTCCTTAAAGTTAGAAGGCCATTTTAGTCTGTGAAGGCTGCTATAACAAAAATACCATAGACTGAGTGGCTTATAGATAGCAGACACATTTCTCACAGTGCCGGAGACTACATCTGAGATCATGGCGCTGGCAGCCTGTGTGTGTGGTGACAGCCTTCGTCCTCAAAGATGCCCTTTTCTCAGACCCCTCACATGGCTGAAGAGTCAAGGGAGCTTTTTTTCTTGAGCCTCTTTTTATAAAAGCCCTCATCCCGTTCATGAAGTTCTACCCTCCCCACTTAATTATTCCCAAGGGCCCCACCTCCTAACACTCCCACTTTGGGGGTTTGGATTTCGACATATGCATTTTAAGGGGGACACAAATGTTCAGACCATTGCTCATGGTCATGAGCCTAGTTCTTCCTGACACTTTCATCTCATATACAGATCGTATTGTTTTGTTTATAAGTCCTGAAATTTTATTAATCGCTTTCAGGTGGCTTTTATAATTCTGTTATAATTCCTTAAGTTGTAACTGCATATATAAGTAATATATGCAGTCGTCTTGTCTTGATTGGTCTTTCTAGGAGGTTATTAATTTTATTAGTGTTTTCAAAACATCAGCTTTTGGGCTTGTTGCTAATCTTTATTTTCGGATTCATCATTTTTGCCCTTGTATTTCCTTTCTTTTCTTTCTTTTGCTTTTTAATTTTAGCTACTTGAGAAGCTGAGATCCTTGATTTCTGAGCCTCTTTTCTAATACTTATATTTAATGCTATAAATGTCTTCTGAGAACTATTTTAGCTGTATGTTACAAATTGTTGTTCTTTTTTTTTTCTCTATTTTTATTGCTTTCAAGAAAGAGGGAGGGAGATAGAGAAGGGGGAGAGCCCAGAGCAGTCTCCATAGTTGTACATTAATTTTCAATATAGCTTCATTCCAGAGTTGGGTGCAGGACTGCACCAGGCAGGGATGAGGCCAGGCACGCCCCCACGAGCTGGGGGTCTCCTACATGGGAAGCACACCCTGGATGGGAGCCGAACCAGGGGCCTCCCACATGGGAAGCTCGCCCGGGCAAGAACCAAACGGGGGACACACCCCAGTTCAGCATATGGGTCCACAAAGGCCAGGGCTGGGATTCGATCCTTGGACCCCAGGGCTGCAAGGTAAGTGCTTAACCTGCTGAGCCATCCCAGCTTCCCTGTATCTTACAAATTTTGATGTGTCTTACTTGTATGTTTGTTATTATCTTCAAAATACTGTCTCATTTCTGTCGTGATTTCTGCTTTGATGCAAGGGGTATTCAGAAATGAATTGTTAATTTTTCAAAAATTTTTTTAGATTTTTTAGTTTTTATTTTTGATTTCTAGCTAATTGCATTGTGATAAGAGGACTTATTATGAATGTTTTCAAACCCATGAATCAATTCCCTTTTCAGTCCTTCAATTCTCCAACGAAAAACACATCTTCCCAAGTATCTAAATACATTTTTAAGTATAATTTATTAAACTCTATAATCTGACAAGTCTTCATTCTCTAGACTGTTCCAATATGACTTTTAAACTTGGATTTCAACATAAAATCATAACTCTGAACCAACTTGTATAATCTCTTAAGTTGGAATCACGAAGTGAATCCACATATCAGTCTAAAACTGCCGTCCAGTGTGGTAGCTACCAGCACATGTGGCGATTTATATTTAATTTTAACTCGTCAAAGTTAAATAAAATTAAAAGTTTGGTTCCTCACTGCGTATTCAGTAGCCGTATTATAAGTGAGCAGCTACATGTGATTGGCAGCTCCCATGTGGAATAGGGTCCAGTAGGACATGACATCTTGCCACAAAGTTCTAGTGGACAACACCCCCTAGACACCCCTGGAGGGTGCAGGCCAGCCGTTAGATTGGCTGCTCTGGGTGACCCATCCTGGTCCAATCAGGTGACAAAGTCATGTGGCACCAGCATGATGATTTATGGAAACATTACCCCATACAAGGGGGCTGTGTGGTAACTCCTTAGAAAAGGATTGAGAGAAGAGACAAATACTCTGGGCAAACTCCTGGTCACCCCTGAGGGCCCCATGCCAACGTCACCTCCTCTGTGACCGGTCCCCAAACTCCAGGGGATCCGTCATACTGTCTTCTGGACACCCACGGCTGTCTCCAACAGTTCTCCCATGTTGTTGTGTGATCGGCACATTTCCACATCTGTCTTCACCTCTGAATTATGAGCTTCCCAAAGGCAAGACTCTGCCTTTTTTATTTGTGTGTCTTCAGTGTCTAACACTGCGTGGTGCAAGGCAGGTCTGGGCACATTGATGAATGGGAAGGAAATTTCTCTGAGAGGCAGTTGAGAATCCGGCAGAGCTAGGAATCAGTACATCTGAATCTGACTCTCCACTCCATCCTGACCTCTGTGCTCCTCAGCAATTCCAATGAGGAGGCTGACTTAGATAAGGTTGCTCATTGCTGGTTACACATAAATAAGTGTAATATGAACACAGGGTGCCGCAGCCAAGGAAGCTCAGGAAATACTCGGTCAAAGATGATAAGTGGTTTTTGTTTTTTTTATTATAGGAATCCACAGAACCTTTAAATGCTCAAGATCATGATAGCACTCTAAGAAACAGGGAGAATGCACAGAGTTCCTCAGACTTATTTGACGGACCATAGACCCAAATCAATGTTCTATAAACCATACCTTGGGAAATGGTTGAGTGGCTCATGTCTACAGGATCTTTCGGTTCCACACACTGGACCTTGCACTCCCCCACCCCGGCTTCCTCATCTCCCCTTGTACCCCTTGCCCCACCCAAGAGAAGGGATTGGAGCCACTCTACCTGAAATGCCTGTCCGTGGGGCGGGGGCCGGCATGTGTGCACTTAACTTTGGACCGCTGATGGTGAGATCAGTGCTAATCTAAAAAGAGCTGCTTTGAAAATTGAAGCATAAGACAGGGAGAATGATTTTATAATTGAAAGTTGATTTTCTCAGATCTACCATGTTTCTTTCACATCATGGGCATCACTGTTTAATACATCTAATTTGAGCCTTTGCGCCAGAACTTGATAAATCAGGCCTTCGTGCCCAGCAATGCTTAAAGCAGCAACAGATTATGGATGTTATGTCAATAAGAAAGCAATAATGAAACACTGTACAGAGTTCCTGTTCCATAGATTATTAATGAAGACCTTTTGTGTTTTCGTGGGCCTGATAGTTCCCAATGTGGTTGCCAAATAGATTAGAAAATATTTTTGCCTTCTCAGCAAAAAGGCCCCAAATTAGGCTACGTGACTAGAAAATATTTGCAACAGGTAACAAAACAAAACAAAACTTATTTTAATCTGAGGTTCCCAGAATAGCAGCATTCTTGATACTCAAGAGTGAAACAGGGAAGCCGGGATGGCTCAGTGGGTTAAGTACTCACCTTGCAGCCCTGGGGACCGAGGATTGAATCCCAGCCCTGGCCCATGCGCACCCATATGCTGAACTGGGGAGTGCCCCCAGTTCAGTTCTCACCAGGGTGAGACCCTGGCCCAGTTCCTGCCCTGTGCAGCCCCGCGCCCACCTGTGGAATGAAACTACGTGGAAAAACAAATGATGTGCAGCTATGGAGACTGTTCTGGGCCCTCCCCCTTCTCTCTGTCTCTGTCTCTGTGTCTCTCTCTGTGTCAAAAACAATAAAAATAAATCTTAAAAAAAAAAAAGAGTGAAACAAACAGTTCTCTCAGATGCCTTCAAGATAAAAAGTAGGGAAAAGCTTAGTGCTGGGCTGGGTGTGCTAACTTGCCACATGCACTGGAACCTCCTAGCATTAAATACAAAAGCCAACATTTATTGTATGGCTGCCATTTGCTGGCCCTGTCCCAAGAATTTTACATGCACTGTTGCGTTTAATTATTGTAGCAACTCTAAGAAGGAGGTACTATCTATTCTGAGGAGTGGGGATAAGCACAGAGAACTGAATGGAGCTTTAGTGGTAAGTGGCAGACCTGGGGTTTGAACCTGGCCAGCCTGACTCCTAAGCCCAATCCCTGGCCTTCCGCGTCTGAGCTTTGGATTCGGGGAGGCACTGTCGGCATCAGTCCTATCAAGAAGAGCTTCGGTGTTTCTGCAATGACTCCTCTGCTTGCATCTCAGGGGTCACCACAGGTCTCTTAGGGCCGCCCATGTGGACAGTTATGTGGGTATGGGTGTAGGGGTTGAGACAGATCTCCCCATTCCTCTGTGACTATTAGAGGTGGTGGCAATCACACACACACGTCTAAAAGGCCATGGGGTTCTTCACGAGGCTAATGTCACCAGAGGATTGGTGACCGGTAACACACACACACACCCCAACCTCCCCACACACCCACACACGTCCTCCACCATGGCAGTCAGCCCAGCTTGGCCCTCAGTGTGGTTCTGTCTGCACCCCAACCATCTCTCGGAGGAGACTGGCCTCCTCTGCCCTTGGCAGGTGACATGTGCGGTGTTGGACTTTGTTCAGAGAGCAGGGGCTGCATGTGCACCCCCAGTCTTATACTCAGGGGGGTGAGACAGGTGCATACCTCCTCACCTCCCCTCAGATGAGGAGGAGGAAGAGCTCATGTAACCCACAGATTCCAAGACCCCCACAGCCATGTCACCACCTTGGCGTCTTGTCCAGCTGTCCCTGGGCCTCGCTACATGGAGAAGTTCTGGAAAAGCAAAACACCGTTTTCTCCAGCCATGTGATTTTGAAAGCGGGAGACACGAGACACGGTTGACGTCGCCAGTACCCTTCCTGCATGAGCGTGAAGTTCGTGGCAGTCGTGCCTTCCGCGCTAACTCTTAGCCAGTTTTAGTTTTCAGGGTTTTTTTTCGCTTGTTTGTTCTTTTGCAGAGGCAATCAGGGGAGTGACTAAAAGCTTGTTCATTTGCAGGGTTTTTCTTTTGGAAAGGAACATGCTGGCACAATTTTAATTGGGTTTTAGTTGTTGTTGTTTCAATTCTCACAGTGATGGCTTGGCTATGTCTTTTGGGACTGCAAAGGGAAGCTGGCATCTGGTGTTTGAGGATTCTGGGGATTTGCACCATATTTATGTGTAATAACTATACAGTAAATAAACAGAATGAATAATTAAGTGAATAATGAGTTTCTCAGAAAAGCGATGCCTCTGAAGACTGGAACTCTCACATGTGCCACCCTCCATCCCGGGGGGCAGTTCCCTTCTGTCCCCCCTGTGCCATTGCCCCGTGGAAGCCAGAAGGGACATTTTCCAAACTAAAATCAAGCGTGGCCTTAATCAATGCAGTTTGATACAAACAATATATTTTCTTCCAACTGCAAGGATGTTGGATTTATGTCTCTGAGAATCATTATTTTTTTTTAACCTAAAGAGAGATATTTGCCTCTTTAAAAATACAATCCATGAGATTAAATTTCATTGAACAGTGTTTCTCCGAGGAACTAAAAAAGTAAAATTCCAGGAATTCACTCTATCTAGTAAAATTACATAAATGCACGTTAATACCCATATTAGCCAACACAAGGTGCCCTTGCTTCTATAAGCAACCCAGGCTAAAAGTAAATCTTCCCAAAGGTAAAAAAACAGCCAATATATACTTACTGCTTCTTTTAGGCCTATGTCCATCCATTTACTCATACATTTTATTCATTCATGGAACAAGTACTTGATGAGCACCTACTACATGCCAGGCTCTGGGAATAGACGCGGTGGTGAGCAAAACCAGACCCAATCCCTGTTCTATGGAGCTTGCATTGGTATCAGGGAGAGAGCCATCAAATAATGAAACAAAAGTCAAATTGCAACCGTGACAATTTCTATGAACGAGAAGGCATTCGTTTGCTAGGGCTTCCGTAACAAAACACCGCAGACTGGGTGGCTTCAACAACAGGAATATATTTTCTCACCGTTCCGGAGGCCGGAAGTTCCAGATGAAGGTATAACCAGACTCGGTTTCACCCGAGGCCTCTCTTCTAGGCTTGCAACAGCCACCTTCTCATGGTGTCCATGTGCATGTCTGTGTTCAAATGTCCTCTTACAAGGACACCAGCCACACTAGATTAGGACCCACCCTAACAACCTTGTTAAATTTAATCACCTCTTGAACCACCCTATCTCCAAATACAGTCACTTTCTGAATACAGGGGGTGAGGGCTTCAACATCTAAATCAGGGGGGGACGCAAGTCAGCCATAACAAAGAGGTATCTCATACTCAGATACCCAAGCAGGAACACCAGGCAGACTTGCTGAGGATGAACCGGGGACCTAATGGATGACTAAGAGCTAAGCCAACAACGAGGAGGGGAGGGCAAGTGCCCAGCCCCCTCCCACCCCAGGGAGGGGTGTGGGAAGGAGCAGAGACCATGGCGAGGCTGAGGAGCTGTGAGGCATGGCATGGGAATAGGAGGACGCTACACTATAGAAGGGGACAGGCCAGGCAGGGCCTTGCAGACCAGACAGGAAGTTCCCCCGTGCACCCCCAAGGGCGACGGAAGACCATCAGGGGTTATAAGTGACGGCAGAGGTCGCTGGAGCAGATTAGCCGTTTGGAAATAATCCGGCTGGCTGTGGTGTGGACAGCCCAGGGAGTTCTGCGGTGCGTTCTGGCAGTGCTGGATCCAGGAAAGCACGGAGGATGTCCAGGTGAGAAATGGAAGTGGCTTGCATTCAGGAGGTGGGGCGTGATCAGAAAGCGACGCTGGATCTCACAGGTCTAGGGGGGAGCAACAGATCAGATCTGGCGGAGTCCTGGATGGCAGGAGCTGGTGACCGTGTGGATAAGATGCATTAGGCACTGGGGGAGGGACAGGAAGACACGTTGCCTCCTAGATTTCTGACTTCCATACCCGGCTAAACAAGGTGCACACCAGTGGGGTGGAGAACATTGGAAGACGCCCGCGTTTGAGTTGAGTTTTGATCATACTAACATCAATCGACACCAAAGGGCCCTTGGTCCCTTTTTGTTTCTCAACACAAGTAGCTCTTTCCCTGGCACACACTGTTCTGCTTGGCACGCTCTTTCCTGCATACGCTTTGCCACACATCCACCTTCACGTCTCAGTGCAGGGCCCCGGCTCCTCAGCAGGCAGGCCTTCCTGAGCGCCTCAGGCTAGACTCTTCACCCTTCCACACACTCTTCTGACACCTGTGCTATTCCTTCAGAGCAACGGTTACAGTTAAAATGACTAATTCTTTGTTTAAGATTTATTTATTTTTAGTGTCTTTGAACAAGAGAGAGACAGAGACAGACAGAGAGAAGGGGGAGGGCCCAGAGCAGTCTCCATAGTTGCACATCATCCGTTTTCAACATGGTTTCATTCCACACAGGTGGGCTGGGATCCACTCAGGGCAGGAACCAGGCCAGGGGCCTCCTGCATGGGAGGCACGCCCCCACAAACTGGGGGCCAAACCGGGGGCCTCCCACATGGGAGGCTCGCCCTGGTAAGAACCAAACTGGGGACGACACCCCAATTCAGCATACGGGTTCACATGGGCCAGGGCCAGGATTTAATCGTCGGACCCTGGGGTTGCAAGGTGAGCACTCAACCTGCTGAGCCATCTCAACTTCCCATAATTATTTGTTTCAATTCTGTTTCTCCCCTAGAATGCAAGGCTTATGAAGGCCAAGACTGTATCTATCTAACTAGCATAGCAGACTGGTGGTTCTAGTAGAACCAGACTCTCTGGGTTTGGTTTTTGACTCCCTTTCTTCCAAGTGGTGTGAACTTGGGCAAGGTACTTAATCTCGCCGTACCTCAGTTGCTTTGTATGTAAAGCATGGATTATATTAGTATGAGGACTGTCCAGAAAAAATCCAGCCATTGTCAATATAGTGAGAATGGTTACATGGCTGGATACTTTCCAGACAGCCCTCATTTGTCCTTCATAGAGTTGTTGGGATGATTAAATGAATTAATTAGCATAAAGTATTTAGGATAGTACTTGACATGCAATAAACACTCAAGTGTTAGCTATTATTGTTACTCATTACTCTATTCTGAAGTATTTGATGGGCAGATGATCAGATAGATGAATGGACTGATGAATGAGTGCTGAAAAATGGAAGAATAGGTAAGGTGGCAGGAAATAAAACACTATGTTTTTTAAGCTACATTGAGTGAGCACAGTGGAAAAGCAAGGAGGCCCAAATGGGTGTTGTGAAAAGGGGCACTAGTTCCAGATGTCAAGACATAGCTAAATTCCAAGATGTTGGGTCTCATTAAGATAAACTCCTTTATGGTTACTTTCAGACCGGGCCAGAAGGAATCTCCATCAAGCCTTCTTCAACGATAAACCCAGTTATTTGTTTCTCGGCTTCAGCAGAGAGAGAAAATATCCCCACAAGTCCAACCATTTCATCCTTAATTAAACTGACTGCATATTTCCCACCTTCACAGTGATTTTTAAAAAAGGTATAATTAAAAAAATTAAGTTTAATCGGATGTAAAGAATACATTGATTGATTCAGTCATTCTTGTGTTCTTCCCTCAAACATGTATGGCAAGCTTGTCCATCCCGCAGCCCATGGGCCACATGCAGCCCAGCCCAGAGTTGTAAACTTTCTTAAAACCTTATGAGATATTTTCTACGATTATTCTTAGCTCGTCAGCTGTCGTTAGTATTCGTGTAGCTTATGTGAGGCCCAAAACAATACTGCTGCTTCCAATGTGGCCCAGGGAAGCCAAAAGGTTGGACACCCTGATTTATGGGATTCTTACTGTAGTGCTGAGACAGGTACAGGGTAGCTGCCAAGTCAGATAAGGTATTGTCTCTGTCCTCAAGGAGCTTAAGGGTCCTAAGAAACTTTATAAAGAGAGCTTAAATAAATATTTATGATAAATACCCCTGATCACAAGAAAGCAAACACAGAAGCAAGAGCTGGTTTCAAACACAGGGCAGCAGACCATGACAGGCCAGCCTCACTCTGACTACGGTTCACCCCAGCCCTACCCTGTCTTCGGGGGTGAGGCTACCACACTGACAACAAGGTCGCCCAACCATAGCTGGAGGGTATTTTCATCATTGTCACTCTATTTATGAAGTCAGCTCACGTCTGGTATCTTCTTTTTGCCCAAAGGATTCTCTTTCTGTAATTTATTACAAAGTTCAAGGCCATTTCATTAGGGAGAAATGCGCCATATCATTATTATAACAACTCCCCCTATTTTTGTTCAATTTTGAAACCGACAATCTAAAGACTATTTTTAGCTCAGTCATGGGAGATTATTTGTTTCCTCATTATGAGTTTTTCCTTCGGACTAGTTAACATGAATTTTATGCTCACTTATTATGTCACATGCTCCAATTCAATTTATTTTAAAGCAGATTCTTTGGGGAAAACTGTAAAGCTAATTTGAATTGATTCTTCAGAGATTCCATTTTAAATGAAGTGCTATAAAATTGGCAGACAAAGTGAAAAAAATGGAATTGCATTTTCTTCTTCAGCTACTCATTGGATTCAGAAATCTTGCTTTTCGACACTGCCAAGGGTTTTGATATAATGTTTTATGCAATTTTCATAACATTTATCTTAAACTCCACTGCTTTTAGTTTGGTTGTTCAACTCAAAATGGTTTCCTGATATTTCTATAGAAAAAAAAAAGCAGAGTTCTTGCTAAAGGACAAATTTGGTGCTTTGATACAGACTTCCTACCATCCAACTTCCTACATCCACAGTGTTGCCTGGCTAGCAAACATGTGACGTAAAGCCGGTGTTTTAATTACAAAGTGAAAATTGAACATTTGTAGACAAACTTGCTGAGGGACGTATGGAATCAAACTGCATCCCCAACTTCCTCCCATTTTGCAGGATTTATATCCCCATCCCCCCAGCCCCCGCCTTCATAATTGATGTATTCACAGCTTGAGGAAAGCACGGGGGTGATAGTCAAGGTGCCCGATGGCATAATTTCCTGTCCTCCCCAGACCCCAAGAGATGCCCATTGTTCCTTCAGGACAACAGGCTCCAAGTTAATCAGAAACGGGTGTCACTGGGGGGAAAGGGACCCAGGATTGGCCCATCTGATTTCATTCAATGATTTATATCCAATTACTACCAATCGAATGGAAAATACATAGAAAACACATGTCTACTATTTCACCTGAGACACACTGTTTTCTTTGTATTTTTAAAAGGGGGTTTTTATTTCACACTCATCTTTTCTCCTGAATTCCCTAAATAGTGCCTATTATTCCTATTGACTGAGGCAATAGACTAAAAAGCAGACGCATGGAGGGTCTTGGGCCAGATCTGCCCTGCTACCGTGGAGTGCCACCCCAAGCACTTGGAGCTATTCCCCTAAACTCAGGTTGGCCCCAAAAGAAGTGGGTGTTTTTGTTCCAAGTACAAAGAAGATCATGTGTGAAGGGCGCGCGCATGTCCGCGAGGGTTCGGAGAGAGAAGCAGGCCCAGTGCCAACTTCTCCATTAGATGCACAATGCCAAGGGCTCCCCCTATTGCAGGGGCCCCCAAAAGCATTGCTTTTAGTAAAAATGGGTATACTTGTGAATCCAGCCTAGATAATACTTGTTTTTATACCAAAATAGCGTTAAAATATTGATTTAAAAACTTTTTTATTTTAAAGATTTTTATTGTGTTTTTTTTTTATAGAGAGTCAGAGAGACAGAGAGAAGGGGGAGGGCCCAGAGCAGTCTCCATATTTGCACATCATCAGTCTTTGACATATTTTTTTCTACACAGGTGGGTAGGGACCTACACAGGGTGGGAAACAGGCCAGGGGACTCCTGCATGGGAGGCATGCCCCTGTAAGCTGGGGGGCTGAACCGGGGGCCTCCCACATGGGAAGCTCACCCCAATGAGAACAGAACTAGGGCCACACCCCAGTTCAGCATATGGGTCCGAATGGCCCAGGGCTAGGACTCGATCCTCGGACCCCAGGGCTGCAAGCTGAGTGCTTAATCTGCTGAGCCATTCCAGTTTCCCCTAAAAGCTTCTCTATGGAGGAAAGTCCCGGGCTCTTGGAGGCCGTGTCTCTAGCCCATGAAATGCAGCCCTGAGCAGAACTGCCGTGAGGAACGTGGGATAGGGGACTGACTATGGGGCTAGACTTTGTGAGACAGTGGGAGCTGGTAGAGAAGTCTGCCCACCACTAGGTCTCTGTGGGTTTAGCCCAACGCTGCTGAACTTCCCACAATGCACAGGAAAGTCACACACCACAAAGAACTGTTTGACTCAGAGCAGCAACAGTAGCCACTGAGGCTGGGAAAGCTTGAGGTTAAGGTCAAGGAAGGTTGGGACATGCAAGGTCAGCTGGAGCCCCCGTCTGTCTCCCACAGAAGCTGCCAGCATCTTCCACCATGGAGCTCCGCTTGCACCTGGCCAAGGACTTGGAGCAGCTGAGGGAGGGGGTTGGGCATTTGCTGAGACTGGGCAGGCTGCTGCCCCACGCCCCTCGGGACATGTGACGAGCAGCCGTGCGTGTGAGCCGCAGCCATGGTGGTGCGCTGCACCAACCTTCAGCGGGTCAAGGCTGCCACTTCCCTGCCGCCTTCCAGATCTGCGAATTTCTCTGGAGGCCACCCCCGACTGGAAACCATGCCTGGGAGGGGACTCCCTGCTTAGCTAAGTTGACAGAGCACACAACCTCCCCGGGAGACCTGCTGGCCGGCACTTTTTACTTAGGAAGCAGCTTTGCCTCACCTCGCTCCCAACCTTGCATGCGTTTCAACTGGACTTGATGTTTCAATTGTTTTCATCTGCAAACACCAGGTGTGTCTTTGACAGCTGTGCACCAACATCTGTGCTTTCCTTCAGAGACAGAGTCATGGCTGCACCACACAACAACTGGACAGACTACACGCCCCAGCCTCCCCTGCAGTCCGATCTGGCCACGTCACGAATCACTGTCTATGTGACAGTGAGGGTAGCAGTTGTGCTAGCCGCAGAGCTGGGTCCTGTGCACTATCCCATGTATCCAGCTGGAAACCAAACATGGAGACAGTCAGCTTCAAACATACGATGACAAGAGCAGAGCCGCAAGGTGGAAGGATTCTGGAGGCTTTGAGGTCCAGAGAATCCTTACTTTAAGCATCTTCGTTCTTAAGGAGTTCAGAGTGTGCATACTTGTTGTCACTTAGGTTGTAGATGATAAGGCCAACTCAAATTCACTTAAGCAGAAAAGGGAATATATTATATCGCTCACATAATTGTTGAGTTTAAGTAATAATTGCAGGCATGGCTGGATCTAGGGGTTCAAGTGATGTCCTTGGGGTTCTCCATCTCCATGGGCTTTTTGCAGAAGTCAAGGGAAGATGTCCTGGAGACGTTTCAAGCTCACAGTTCCGTTATAGCTCATGATCCAGAAGACGACAGGAATTTATTTTTTCCGTGTATTTTTAACTATGCAGATCAAACACGGAATGGTCCTGCTGGGGTGACAGGCTCACCCCAAATCAATTGCTATGAACCCCAGATGAAGAGAGATTGGAATAAAGCAGTAAAATTAGTAACAGTTACAGTCCACTCAGGTAGTTAACCAACATTACCAAGAGCAAAGACAGTGCTACGGAGGTGGGTGAAGTCAGAAGGTATAATCGGCTGGGGTTCAGGGTCAGAAAAATTGTACTCAACTGGGATAGTTAGAAAAGGCTTCCCAGCTGAGGTGGGCTTCGAGCTGGGCATCGAAAAGCTTAGAATTTAAAAATGGATCAAGAAGAAACTACGGTACTTCCATTCCTGACCAGTTTCAAAGTCTCAAGTAGGCTCAGTAGCCCCACAGGATGGAAGGGATCCGGTTGTGTTGTTTTTCCCCTTTGCCACTGGTCCAGGATGAGAAGTACTTTCCTTTGAGCACCGAGTCCTTGCAGAGACTGACCAAAGAGGGAAGAGTCTGGTTGTCAGCACACAAGTCTCCAGCACGTGCGCTCCCACGTGAAGCGAGAAGGAAACGCTGTGCTTCTCCATAGCCCGAAGAAAGGTTGGTTGAGTGTAATTGGCAGTTCCCATAATCTGTCCAGAAAGCCTTGTTACATAAGTAAATGATCCAAATATGAAGTGACTTACCTTAGGACACAGGCATTTCTCCTTTTCATTTTGCATGTTCCTACAATGTTTTCTTTCAGTATGGAGTGGAATGGGCTTGCAATTTGAATGCACATTTATTAATTCCAAAACTGTTTAGTGTTAGGATTTTAGGAATGCATTTTTTTTATTTTTTATTTATTTATTTATTTATTTATTTTTATTTTTGACAGAGAGAGAGAGAGATACAGAGAGAGACAGAGAGAGAACTGAACTGGGTGAGCTCCCAGCTCGACATATGGTTCCGCACGGGCCGGAGCCGGGACTCGATCCCGGGTCCCCGGTACTGCAAAGTGAGCGCTCAACCCATTGAGCCATCCGGCTTCCCCAGGAATGCATTTTTTACAAGGAGGTTTCAAGTAGCTTCATGATTTTCCAAGCAGTCAGGCAACCAGAACCTCAGTACAGGGGTTAGACCTTCGGGATGGAAATGCCCCTTCGGTCAACCAGGGCACTACTTACGGGTGGAGTTCAGGAGTTCAGGATCTGACGTTACCTTCAAAGGTGGTGGTGGTGGTGGTGACAGTGTGCCAGGTGGCCCCTCCCACAGCAATCCAATATCCCCTGTAAGAAATGGGCCCTTTTGTTTGTTTGTATTTGTTGTTTATATTATATTGTTTGTTTGTTTCACTCTGTTTGTTTGTTTGTTCATGGGTATGAGGGAATAGTAGGGTTGTAGGCACAGTTCTTTAGGAAACAGACTTTGAGGCAGGTAAAGGGTGTCCCAAAATTCACGCAAGAAGTAATTTTGATAGAAAACACAGGTTTATAATTAAAAATTGTAAATTTTCATTGCTCAACAATGAAAACACATTGTTCTTTCATGTAGCACTCCATTTTTAATAACCCTGAACTGTCAGCTGTCATTCTGTCTTTTTTTGTTGTTGTTGGCAACACTTTACCGCACAAATGACGCAAAATTCAAATCTTGCATGAATTTTGGGACACCCGTTATTTATTGGGGAGTGCTTTTGGGAACAACACCTGTAAAAGAGTCAAGGAAAGATCAGGCACACAAAGAAGTTGAAGTTCAAAGCAGTTGCCAAAGAGGCCACAGCCCCTGTCCTGGGGGACTGTGAAAATGGGATGGCCCCTCCGAGATCTCACAAATGGAGGCAGGTGTGAGTGCCTTCATCCTTTGGGTGTCTTGACACCCATCACAGTGACCACTAAAGATGAGCTGAAGGATTTGAGCTGAACGTGGTGAGACTCTCGGGATATTTGAATGATTCCTCTCAGGGTCTGATACTTAATCTCTGAAACCCAGAACCTAAATTGTATTTATATGTCCACAGACGATTAGCTTTTCCATGACACAGTCACTCTCACTACATTCAGACAACACTGATGAGTACGTGGCAAATTGATTTGGTTGCAATGAGACTATCCTTTTGCAGTGATCAAAATGTTTGTGTCACTATCTCTAACATCTCTCTCCCCAAGTCCAAGTTAAAACAGGAAGTGACTGGGCTCCAAAAAAAATCTCTTCGTAAGAAAAATTTAAGGCATTCAGTACATTGGATAGAGTAAGAAGTCAGAAATGTTTGTGACATGGTGAAGACAAAATGTTTCTTCTCTTAGAGAGAGAGAGAGAGAGAGAGAGAGATCTAGGAAAAACTCAAAAAGGTACAAGAAAATCATGGTTCAGGGGAAGCCGGGATGGCTCAGTGGGTTAAGCGCTCACTTTGCAGCCCCGGGGACCAAGGATCGAATCCCGGCCCTGGCCCGTGTGGACCCATATGCTGAACTGGGGAGTGCCCCCAGTTTGGTTCTCACCAGGGTGAGACCCCGGCCCAGTTCCTGCCCTGTGCAGCCCCGCGCCCACCTGTGGAATGAAACTATGTGGAAAAACCGATGATGTGCAACTATGGAGACTGTTCTGGGTCCTCCCCCTTCTCTCTGTCTCTGTATCTCTCTCTCTCTCTCTCTGTCAAAAACAATAAAAATAAATCTTAAAAAAAAAATCATGGTTTAAGTAGAGGCAAATTAGAATGAACCATCCTTGTGAGTCACTGATGGAGTGTAGTAAAAAGAATTACTTCACCGTGCTACTGGTAACACTTTCCTTTGAGTCACCCAAGAGTTGTGACATTGGAACCAAGAAGAAGAAATGTGGTCCTAACATAGTCCTTGGCTCCCCAGGGAACGACATCTAGTGACTCAAAGTAATTTAAATGCAATCTTTGGTTTTCAACTCAGAATTCACCTGTAGTCCAAGCAGAGGGGACTTATCCTGGATATAGAGCAGAATGTAAAGCTGTTGAGCAGACCAATGGAAAAGCATAGTTCAAACTGACAGAAGCTGAACAGAAAAAGGAGGGGCCGGTGCTGAGAGTTAATAAATATTGTGTCAAGTTCATGGAATGAGAAATAGAATTTTAAGATTAGTGAAAGTGATAAAGGTAACCAGAAGAATTAAACATAATGCTATGACTACGCAACTTTGGATGGGAGAAGGGGAAGTGAGCACAAAGTAAACTTTCATTTTCAATATTGATAATGTGTAGTATTGATTATTTATGGTTATGGGGTAACTGCCACAAGACACAAAAACAGAAATAGTTAAGCAGTTGGCTTTGGGATGTGGTTGAGGTGGGAGGGTTTTGGGGGTGAGGGAGATGTTACTTCTGTAGTATATGAGGACTGTCTGGAAAGTATCCAGAATGTAACCATTCTCGTTATAATTTCAATGGCTGGATTTTTTCCCGGACATTCCTTGTATATTTTAATTTTTTTATCCTATATATGTATTCCTTTAAAATTCTGAAAAAATATGCATAATTTAAAAATCAGGCAAAGCTTAATTACTAATCAGAAGGAAGTTTGGTAGGTATAGACTCAGCATGATTTGGGGGGTGGGTCTCTTACGTTCTGGGAAGACCCAATGGAATTCCCCTCATGGGAATGGAGAACACAGGACCTGTGTGTGTCCATGGAACAGACAGGTCCTCCCAGACACATTTTCATTCACTGGATTCCATCTTCTTTACTTACTTCTCCTCTGTGTCCCAACGACATGGATAATCGCAGGTCATCTGACTTCTCCCAGAGCAACCTTTTCCATCCTTTGTTGCTCGACCTAGGGAATAATTATGGTTCCCAACTGTGACCACACATTATGCTCTCTTGTGGAGCTTTAAAAAAGTATATCCTGGCCCAGGCCCCACACCAGACCAATGAGATCTATGGCCTAGGCCTTAATCTTATAAAAATAGATCCCCCAGGTGTTTCTATCTTATGCTTGGAGCTGCTAATCCTTGACCCAGTTGTCCAGTGTGTCACTCATCAGAGATGGAGATGGTTTACCTCACGGTGGCTCACACTTCTTTCATCATCACACTCCTGGCAAGAGTGGTCGTATTTCTTCACAGCACAGCATTTGAGCCTCTTGACAAGTCCTTCAATCTTAAAATTGTCTCCCTTGGTTTCTCTGATCCCCATTCCCCCTGATTCTCTTCCTCTCTGCTGAGTCATCTCAGGTGACTTCCTGGGGTACCCCTCCCTTGCCTTCTTGGGACTGTCCTCTGCATATTGTCACATTCGCTCACAGAGAGAGACAGAGAGAAGGGGGAGGGCCCAGAGCAGTCTCCATAGTTGTACATCATCAGTTTTCGACATGGTTTTGTTCCACGCAGGTGGGTGGGGGGCCACGCAGGGTGGGAACTGGGCTGGGGGCCTCTCACATGGGAGGCACAACCCCCTCAAGCCAGGGGCCAAACTGGGGGGCAAAAACTGAGTTAGGGGCCTCCCACATGGGAGGCACACCCCAGTTCAGCATATGGGGCCGCACGGGCCGGGGCCAGGATTCGATCCTCCATGCCCGGGGCTACAAAGTGAGCGCTTAACCCGCTGAGCCATCCTGGCTTTCCCTCATTCAGGGATTTTTAACTACTTTCTTGACCACCATTATCATCACAATCAGGATGGCTCCCAAATTGTCACCTCCATCCCAGACCTCTCTCCTGAGCCCTAGGCCTGGATATCGAATTGCCTGCCAGACATTTCCACTTTGACACTTCACAGGTACTTGAACACAAGCTGCCCCCAAATGGACCTCATCATCTATTGCCCAGGTCCTTTCTCCCATCTTTCTTGTGTTGAATGGCACCAGTTATGTAACTCCATTCAGTTATCCAAAATCCAGGAATCCCCTAGACCCTTCCTGTTTCCTCCTCTGACCGACATCTAATCCATGCAGGGCCAATCCCCTTCTGCTTTATCTCTGTGGCCCAGCTTAACTCAGTCCAGCACCATCTCTTCCTTGGATGTCTGCAACACTCTCCTGCCCGGTCTCCCTGCCTTAATCATGTCCTCTCGCAATGCTCACTTTGACCAGAGCCTCATCCTAAAGCACAAACAGGACTGTGTCAATCTCCTGCTTAAAGCCCGTCAATCACTTCCTTGTGGCATTCCAAGTCCAAACTTAGAAAGGCCCACCAGGCACATATAACTCACTCCTCCCTGCCTCTCCGGTTTCAGCACCTGTTCCTCCCCGCCAGCAAATGCCCTGTGAAGTCAGAAGTCAGATGACACGGAACCCCCACCTCCACCCGCCATCCCTTGATTTGCTTCCTCGCTGCGTTCCCCTGCCGTCTCCTGGGCCTGGCATGTCCTCGCTGACGTTCAGCTGTCTCCCACCCACACTCCAGTACTTGGCTCAGCCTTCACCCGCTCCAGGTCATTTCCTCCTCCTCCTTGGCGCCCGTCCCAGGGCCTGGAAAACAGTAGGTACTCAAGAAATGCTTCCACAGTGAGCGAACACACAGTGCTGTACAGTTCAGAGAGGGACTGAATGACTACGTGAAGAAAGTGCAAAAGAGAATTATAACTTACCTCTCATTCTCAGATATGTTGACTTGAACAGGGGCTCGTAATATCCTCTAAAGAGCCCTGGGGGTCTCACCGAGCTCCTCAAAGGCCCCCAGGGCCAGGCTGGCCGGGCATCCCATTTTAAACGGGCCAGAAAACAATGGTACTGTCCTGTTTTCAATGGTATGTAGGGTCAGTCTATTCTCACTGGACTTAATTCAAGGAGTCAGAAGGCTGACCAGACACACTGTTTGAAATGGGACAGGGCCATTGTTTTCTGTGCTGTTTAAAACAGGATGTCTGGTCAGCCTACCCAGTGGGGAATCTGCATTTTAAATAAGATTAGTATTTTCATTTCATCTATTTTATCGGCAGGTCTCCTGAGAAAGGTCTAGTTTGAACAAAGTGCTTTATGGCTAAGCCATATTTGAAAACCAGTGGTCTAAATTATTCAAATAATTAAGGTGAAGTGTAATTTCCATTTGATTCCCCAAGTTGTCAACAACCTGTTTCTTTTTCAAGTGTAATGTCATACAGAAGTTTTCTACTGGTTTTTCTTAGTGTGTCTCAGTGACCCATTGCCTTTTTGATATTTCGAGCTTTAAAAATAAATTATTATTTTGATTTGGTAATATATGATTATGGCAAAAAAAAAAAAAAGGAAGTGTGCAAAATATTAACTTCCCCACAAATACTTATTCTCCATCCTCCAGAGACAACACTGTGGCCGGCTTCAGTGTGTCATTCCAGAGGTTTCCATGCAGGGGTCGCTGCTTTGGGGGATGGGAGGTGGGACAATGGAAGGAAAGCCTTCTGAACACTACTAATGGTTTAATCATTACAAATTCGGAATGGTCCTGAAAGAACCTGGCCCTCCTTATCCATCAACTCTTCCAATATCAAAATCATGTTTGGCAGACGACCTTGAGCATTTCCTTGGCTCATATCCAAATACCCATTTAGGTCAGCTTGTTTACTTACCTCAGGGGACATTTTTCTCTTAATACTCCTAGTTTGGAGATGTTATCAGGAAATTATACTACTTAAAATCATACAATCTGTAGTTGCTTTCTGATTTTCTTTTGTAACGTCACAGATAGGTTTTGTCACCATGAAGTCTGAATTTTAAACAGATTCTTGGACTGAGGGCTAACATCCATCAGCTCGCTCAGTGTTAGCTCCTGTCCCATCCCTAGTAGCTGTTCTAGAACTGCTATCTTCCCCATGAACCTTCATGAGTTCTCCCAATTCAAACTTGGGCTTCTTCAGCATTTTGACTTTTCTAACAAAGACATCATAAAGCAGATAAATAAATAGGTCAGTCTTTTCTATGTCTTTTCCAGTGCTCTCTGGAATCAATTTACTGAACTCTTCTTTCAAGTTATTTGTCTGTACCCCTCGGGTCATGATTTCCATCATCTCCTTCCGGATTTGGTGGACCTGTTAATGCTGAGCATAAGAGGTCTTCCAAATCTGACTTGTGTTTTTTAGTAAAGCCAACACAGAATAGATGAAGCAAATAACCACTGGTAGTCTTGACATCAACATGAGCTACAGTCACGGTCTGCCAGTTTTTGACTGTGGAGCCCATCTTGTCACGGGTGAGAGCCATGCCTAGGAAATTAGCAGTTTTTGCCCTGAACATCCTCAGTAATTCACTTGAATTTTCTAAAATGCACTTTCATCCTTTTGCAGATCAGCTAGGCTCACCTCAAAAACACAACCCTTGAGACCTTCAGCTGTGATTTTTGGTGCCTTGAGTTCTCATGACCAGTGTTTTCCCAATACTTCTTCTATTGAATATGGCCTGTGTTTTCACGTCCTACTAGTATTTCCTAGAGAATGGGCCAGCCTCTTTCTTCTTGGCTCTCTTCTTGCTAACTTCCGTACGGTGCTTGTTCCTGCTGATTAAGTGGCCTGATTAAAATATAAGAAAAGATGATTAGAGTAAATATTTGCTATTTCAATAGATGGCGTTGGGACAATTGACTCTCAAATGGGAAATAAAATAAAATTCCTACCTATCCCCATTACAGAAATAAATTACTAGGTACTAGAGATTGAAATAGGGGGGAAATACTCTAAAATTATTAGAAGAAAATAAAAGAGAACACCTTTATGACTTTTGGAGAGAAAAAGTTAAAAAAAAAAAAGATAACACAAAAAGGAAAAACTATAAATAAAGGTACATCTGATTACACCTAATTAAAAACCTTTGTCCAAATAATACCATGAACAAGATGAAAAGACAAGCAGTAGCCCAGGAAACGGTATTTATTAACCAGCCAGAAGACAGAGGATTATTATCTAGAATGTGGATAATTACCACAAATCAGGTAGAAAAAGACATACACCCTAAAGGAAAATAGGCAAAGGGTACGAACTGAGAATTTATAAAAGAGGAAATAAGAATAAGCAATGCATGTAGGAAAAGATATTCAACTTCTTATGTAATTAGGGGAGTGCAATTAAAACAATAAGTTTTTTGTTTTGTTTTGTTTTTTTGCCAATTATGTTGGCACAAATTTTTAAGTTTGAAAATATCACACGTTGGCTAGGATGTGGGAAAACTGGTCTTCTCATCCACTGTCACTGAGAGTGTAAATTGATACAGATGCTTGAGAGAGCGATTTGGCAGCATCTTGAGAACTTGAAAATGTGCCTCCCAGTGATTTCATTTCTATGTATTATTCTAGAGGTGCTCCCACATGTGTGCACAGGGAGCCATGTGCAAGGATGTGAGTTTGTGCTTAGTTTTCATGTAAGTGTTCACTAGGGGAATGGCAAAAAATACTGTGGCGTTTGTATTCTGTGGGATATTTGCTGCCGGTATTCGTTTATTCAGGCTGTGATGACCAAGTACCACAGACAGGGTGGCTTAACCCGCATTGTCACAGATTGGGAGCCTGGAAGCTTGAGATCAAGGTGTTAACAGGGTTGGTGTCTTCTGAGGCCTCTCTTCTTGGCTTATAAGATGGCTGCCCTCTCTCTGTGTCTTCTTACAGTCTTCCCTCTGTGTCTGTTTGTGTCTTCTATAAGGACAGCAATCTTATTGGATCAGGGCCCACCTTCATGGCCTCATTTTAACCCAAGTGTCACTTTAAAGACCCTACTTCCACATAGTCACATTTTGAGGCACTGGGGATTAGGATTTGAACATGGGGGGTCGGGGGGCACAACGCATTTCCTAGCTCTGCCCCTAGAAGGATTGAGTGAGAATCATGTGTAACAACGCAGCTTCATCTCAGGAAACAACGTGGAGGCAGAACGGTACATACCGTATGCTACTGATCAGTACTGTGGGCCCAGTACATGCATGAACCTACACAAACACCCTATGTATACACAGTAGTCTCCCCTTATCAAGGCCCACCCTGGTCTGAAAATATTAAATGGACAATTCCAGAAATACACAAGTTGTAAGTTGGGAATTGTGTGCTGTGCTGAGTAGCAGGTTGAAATCTCCAGTCCGGCTCAGTCCCGCCCCAGGTGTAAATTGCCTCTTTATCAGGTGGCCCAGGTGTAAATCATGTCTTGATTGGGCAGCGGCTCCACGTAGATGCTGCCCAGGCTTTAGCTGCTTAGTAGCCCTCTGGGTCAGCAGACCGGCTGTGGTGGTATTTCAGGGCTTAAGTTCCAGTAACCCTCATTTTACTTGGTAACGGCCCCCAAAGCGCAGGAGTGGTGATGCTGGCAACTCAGATGCGCCAAAGAGAAGCCATAAGTGCTTCCTTTAAGTGAAAAGGTAAGTGTAGTACAACAAAGTATAAGGGTGGGGGGCGGGCAGGCAGGAGGCAGAGAGACAAAGATATCGCATTCACATGGCATTTATTACATTGTTTTAAAATACTAATTGTTTTGTTTTGTTATTGTCATTAATCTCTTACTGTGCTTAAACTATAAATTTAACTTTATCATAGCTATGCATGCATAGGAAAAAACATAGTACTGTATATAGGGTTCAGTACTCTTCGTGGTCTCAGGCATCCACTGGGGGTCTCGGATCTGTGGGTAAGTGGGGGACGACTGGATATAAACATTTCAGTGTTCTGGGAGGATCAGTATAAACACTTTGGAGGTTGTGTCTATGTCAGTTGGTTAATCATGACCTTAGCTATAGGGTCTTATTTTTTGAAAGAATATTGGAAGCAAATTTGGTAAATGTGAATGGCTTCAAATTCTGAATATGGGGATTTGGTTTTTCCATTCTTTGTAAATTTGTATATTTTTTGTATATTTTTCTGTATATCTCAAATTGTTAAGGAAGCTAAAAAAAAGCAAGTGAATGACCAAGTCATTGATTCCTCAAGATACTTAAAAAAAATTTTTTTGGGGGGTGGGGCTGGGGGCAGGGTTGAATTCAAACCATGAAGGAGCTGCAAACCATGTGCCCTGCATTTTGGGGTTATGCACCTGCAGGCTGCTTTTGGGATCGACCCTGTGAACTTCCCTTTGATTTATTAGAGGTAGGTGGTTGATGACCTTGGCGACTACCTCACACTACTACTCTCTTATGAGGACTAATTTATTCTGGAGATATTGTTATGAGCTGGCTAAAAACCATTTAGATTGAAGAGGGGCATAAATAAATAAATGAGCATAATATCAAATGCCACAAACATTTTTCTGCTGGTGGATAACTGGCTCGTGCCTTTAGAAGAATGAAAGCAACCTTTTCTGAACTCCTACCATATGCCAGGCACTCTGCTAGAGTCTTTAAATAATTGTCATTTGAATTAATTTTCATAACCTTATAAAGTAGGCTGTGAGGAGCAATGGGTTTAAGTAATTTATCCGAAGTTACATAGTAAGTGACTAAACCAGGCTAACTTCAATTTATGATAGACTATTTTGAGGAAAAAATACTTGGGAAGCCGTAGTATTTTATGATTATATGGGGAATGGGAGAGGAAAGGAGACAAGTCCCTGCTAATTTGTTGAGAGTCTACTTCCAGTGCAACAATCAACTGTTTTTCATCCCAATTCTGAAATGAAGGGACTATAAGAAGTAAAAAAAAAATTCTCAAGATAACACAATAAATTAATCTATGAGGCAGGTCTATGTTTAGAATGAGAGGAAAGCTTCAAAGGTAAGTATCTCCCATGGAAAACACATATGTCGGCCCTACATCTTTTGTCCCCTTGTGTTAGTTTGTAGGGCTGCCTAACAAAGTACCACAGACTGAGGGGCCTAAAAACTGAAACTTGTTTTCTCACAGTTATGGAGTCAAGAAGTTTGGGGGTCAAGGTGTTGTCAGGGTTGGTTTCTTTTGAGGCCTCTCTCTTTGGCTTGGAGTTGGTTGTCTCCCTCCTGTGTCTTCCTATAAGCTTTGTTATAAGGCCACCAGTTATATTTGATTAGGGCCCATACTAATTAATAATGTTTTAAAAAAAATTATACTACTTCTTTAAAGACCCTGTCGTCAAATACAGTCACATTCTGAGACACTGGGGGTTAGGACTTCAACATATAAATGTCAGGGGCACACAATTCAGCCCATAGCACCCAACATTCATGCCATAGAGCAGGAGTGTCCAACCTTTTGGCTTCCCTGGGCCACAGTGGAAGAATTGTGTTGGACCACACATAAAATACACTAATGATAGCTGATGAGCTATAAAAAACAAATTGCAAAAAAAATCTCATAATGTTTCAAGAAAGTTTACGAATTTGTATTGGGCCACATGTGGCCCACAGGCCATGGGTTGGACACACTTGCTGGTGTTAGTGTATTAATATTTTATGTGTTGCCCAAGACAGTTACTCTTCTTCCAATGTGTCCCAGGGAAACCAAAAGGTTGGACACCCCTGCAGCAGAACAGAAAGAAGGCTTTTTGGAAGCTTTTATAGTCTAGAGTTCTGGTAGTCCCCAAAAAGGAAGAGAACAGTGGTGGGGGGAGGGGGAGAGAAGGCGGAGGGAGGAAGGAAGGGAGAAAAGGAAGGAAAAAAGGAGCCCTAAAGGATAGATCTCTGGAGGGATGATTAGGGCAAAAACTGCCCTTTTCATAATGAATAATTCCTTATGAACTAGTCTTTGTTTCAATTAGTTCATGGTGCCTCCTTCTTTAGTTATGCTGCTGTTGAAGTGTTAAACACAGCTGAGAAAAGAGAACTATTTCTTCACTGCATGAATGGAATCATCGAACACTCACGAATTTGTGTTCTCTACCCAAATGTAACACCAGACTTGAAAAGGACCATCAAGTGTCAGCTCAAATTGGTGATTCTCTTTGTCATTATTTACTAAAGGGATCCATTTGGAGTGGGGGCTGTGGTCTTACCCAAAGGGAATGGAATGACTATTTCCTGAGAACATAAATCTTACAGGAAAATGCCTCTACTTTGCTAAACAGTCAAGTGATTCAGTGACTATTTGCAAAGGACAAGAGTCTTTCTTGCAAGTGATCTGTGTCTGTTTCTAGATCGTTCAGCAGGAAAGAAAATCTTGCCCCTGCCACTTTATTTTTTAAAAATCGCCATTTCAAAAGTAACACGTGGCGTGGGACACTGTTGTTCCTCATTTCTACTGCCTTTCTCTCTTGGCGTGCATTGAGTCTCACAGCTTTAATTATCACTTATATACAGATGATATTCAAATTTACACTTCATTTCCAGCCCTTTCAGATGATGTCACCCTTTGCCTCACCCCAGATTTGGCTTGTGTCTTGTCTTGGATGAGCCACAATTTTCTCTGATTGAATATGAATGAGATGGAGGCTTTTCAATCTAGTTGTAAATAAACTCAAAATGCATTGGAGTTAATTTACCTCATTGATATCCTGCCTTTCCGGTGAAGAGCAAGGATGTTCAGTGACTGACTCTGAATTATTCTCCTTCTTTCATCAGACATGACTTGGCCAAGGGATTAATCTCTACAAAATTATCCAAATGTATGTGACAGTTGCTATCACTCCCAATTTTGGCCAGAACTCTGGTTATCTCACAACTGAAATTCTACCATGATCTTGGCAACGGCTTCCAATAAACCTGCTCATGGTCTACTTGGAATATGGCTGCCCTTTGGCCTCACTCTGTGTACACAATCCCAGGACACATTTTTCTACAGGCAGCTGTGCTAGTGTCTCGTGCGCTGAATAAAATGTTATTTGTCAAGTTCTTGGCCAGATTCTCCGCCTTCACATAAACTACGTAGCTTTTGAAATGACTTAAAATGATGGCCTCTCCTTTTCAAGACTTGCTTGCTGTTTTGTTTGGACATGTGGTTGTAGCACCTCGGTACTCACAGGACATGCTGTCTTAAACGAAAATTGTCTTTGAAAACACTAGAAGTAGTTCATTATCATCATTAGCCTATGAGAACCTGGCTCATAATAAACAAAATGCACTCAATAGATACTCATTGGAATCAAGACTGTGTAAACGAATTTGTAATCCTTTGACCCATTTGTGGGCTTCGCTGCTGTAGTTATTTATAATATGTTTTTATCTACCTCTTAGATTATCATGTAACTGTGTCTGTGTAATTATTATTTCAATGGGAACATATTAGAAATCTCCATTAACATAACCGAAAGGTGGAAAATAGAACGTTTGGAGTTGTCAATTAGCCAATTTGTCTTGTGTTGCTTTTCTTCACTATTTCAGAGCAGCTAACGGTTCATTCAGCACATTTTAATTAAAAGCAAACATATGTGGGTCTGCTGAGAACTCTAATGTCTAGCAGTGCAGTTAGACAGGGATGGCAAATATTTCTAGCAGTGACCATGTGATATCTTCCATTCATCTCAGCAATAATCCTCCAAATCTAATTATTGAGAGGTAGCAGCTGCACTCAGCTAGGCATTTCTTTATTTTTACAGAGATGTATTTCTTCAGCCCGTTGTATTATAGAAAATCAGCTGTGGCCGGAGTCCGTTTTAAGGGTGACATCTCCACATCCACAGGACTTTCTCCAGTGACTTCCATGGTGACACTGCCCATTTGTTCCGGCTGTGCACCTCCTAGCCTAACTGTGTTCCAGGGAGAAGTATAGTCTTTTGATGTTAGCTATATATATTTTAAAGATTTATTTTATTATTTAAGAGAAGGTGAGAGAGAGAGAGAAGGGGGAGGGCTCCATAGTTGTACATCATTAGCTGTGACATGGTTTCATTCCACACAGGCGGGTGTAGGGCCACGCCAGGCAGGAACCAAACTGAGCTGATGAACAAAGAACAAGTTAAATATGATCACGCTCACATATGGCGGTGAGTGTCGCCTACAATTAGTGAGTATAGAGAGTAAGGGTTTAGTTCAGAGGAAAAAGAGCAAGAACTTGAGATCTCTCAGAGGATGAAGTCCAAGCTTCTTGACCCGGCATTCAAGGCCATCCAATCTCTCCCCAACTTCATCTCCAACCTTCTCTCCTAGTGTCTGCTCTATGAAACAGCCCTTTCCGTCAACTTGGTGTATTCGTTAAGACATACACCTGCCTCTCACGTCTTGTTATTGTAAGAAGTTTGAAATGAAATGAAAGAGAAATGAGCCACTATAAAATGTGCTTTAAAGTGTTCTACCATTCTTTAAAATGGAAGAGAAATGAGGAATGCACACATACATGTGAAATAATTTCAGAATAATGAATTTAATCTGCCTGCTGGGTTTCTGTTTTTGTTTACAAGAAACTCCTTTGTAGTCGTGTGCTGCTTTTTCCTTCTGGTGGACTGGAGGGGGAGGGGCATCCCAGGGTCATTCTGGAGGCTGCATGTTGAAGGTGGTAGAGACTTTAGCAGCTGGGTCCCAAATGAGTGTATGGAGGAAGGTCATTTAGCCACCGGGATGGCCCCTGTCGCACTTACATATGTAAGAAGTAGGTGTCTACTGTGGTTGGCCTGGGAAATTTGGGGTTTATTATCACAGTGACCTTCTTAGGCAAAGTGTGCACCAATATGGTGAGTTCAGATGAACAAGTGGGAAAAGGCTATCTCTGCTAGTGTCAAAATAGAGGTTACAACTACACTGATGACAGCTGACAGGACTGTTTTCATCAAGAGTGTTCATTCTGGGGAAGCCGGGATGGCTCAGCGGGTTAAGCGCTCACTTTGAAGCCCCGGGGACCGAGGATCGAATCCTGGCTCCGGTCCAGGTGGACCCATATGCTGAACTGGGGAGTGCCCCAGTCAGTTCTTGCCGGGACCTATGTGGGAGGCTCCCGGCCCAGATTCTGCCCTGCGCAGCCCCGTGCCCACCTGTGGAGTGAAACTATATGGAAAACTAATGCTGTCAACTATGGAGACTGCTCTGGGCCCTCCCCCTTCTCTCTGTCTCTCTGTCAAAAAACAATAAAAAAAAAAGAGTATTCTGGCAACAGACTACAGGACTGAAAGCCAGTTCTACTATTCAGAGCACAAACTTGTCTACCCTACAGCCACATGCAACCCAGGCTTTGAATATGGCCCAACACACATTCGCAAACTTTCTTAATATGAGATTTTTTTGCAAGTTTTTTGTTTTTAGCTTATCAGCTATCATTAGTGTATTTTGTGTGTGGCCCAAGACAATTCTTCTTCTTCCAGTGTGGCCCAGGGAAACCAAAAGGTTGGACACCCCTCATCAGGGTATATATGCCTTAGACAAGTGTGTTAGGTGGGGTTCTCCAGAGGTTATTTTATATATATATATGTATATATGTATATATATTATGTACTGTATACACTGTATTTCATGTATCGTATATATCATATATATGATAGAAAACATAGGTTTATACTTAAAAATTGTAAATTTTTTATAGATTCATAAAGTACACAGTATAGGGTTATGTATGGAATAGCACATCAGGTAAATGGGCTCCACGGCTATCTTGCAATTTAGGCACCAAACACTGGATTACCATGTCGCGATAGCGAGCACCATTAACTGCTATTGCCTGACCAGCCGCATTTTCAAAGAAGAATGGTCTGATGATGCCTCCAGCCCCAAATCCGCACCAAACAGTGACACGTTGTGGATGCATTTGTTTCTCAACAGTCACCCGTGGATTCTCTGAACCCCAAATGCAACAATAGCAGTTAATGGTGCTTGCTATTGTGACATGGTAATCCAGTTTTTGGTGCCTAAATTGCAAGATAGCTGTGGAGGCCATTTACCCAATATGCTATTCCATACATAACCCTATACTGTATCCTTTATGAATCAATAAAAAATTTACAATTTTTAATTATAAACCTGTGTTTTCTATCAAAATTACTTCTTGCAAACTGTAGCTGCCAAACCTTCATTATTTTTAAAATATTGCTCAACAATGCAAACGCATTGTTCTTTCATGTAGCCTCCATTTTTAATAACCCTGAACTGTCAGCTGTCACACTGTCTTCTTCTTTTTCATTGGCAACACGTTACCACACAAATGACGCAAAATTCAAATCTTGCGTGAATTTTGGGACACCCTTTATACACCTAGAGCGAGAGAGAGGTTTACTTTAAGCAATTGCCTTATACAATTGTGGAGGTTTAGCACGTCTACAACCTGGCAGGCTGGAGACACAGTAAAGAGCTGGAGTTCAAGTCCAAAGGCTGCCTGGTGGTGATCCGGGAGAGCCGGTGCTGCTGATGAAGTCCGAAGGCAGGCTGTTCAGAACTCCTTCTTGATCCTGGAGGCTGGTCTTTTCATTCTATTCGGCCTTCAGCGGACTGGGGCCCATACAACATTATGGAAGGCAGTCTGCTTTACTCACACACAGTCCACTGACTGAAATGTGAACCTCACTCAAAAACGCCCTCACAGAAATATTCAGAATGATGCCTAACCACAAATCTGGACACCGTGGCCCAGCCAAGTTGACACATAAAAGCCACAATCCTAGGAAGACACTCAGTCTCTCAGTGCCTCAATTTCCTCATCTGTGAAATGGAGATACTAAGTGAACCTATCTTAATGGGGGAACATGAAGACTAACTAGATCAGTGCATGTGTGTAGAACAGTGTCTGCACATAGTGCTCAGCAAGTGTTTGCTCTTGACTATTGTTCATTATGATTAGTTGCTGCTGTCATGGGTCATACGCTGCCCGACGATGAAAATGCGAAGAAAAAGTTTAGGCAGGGCTACCAAGAGGACCGTGCTGTTGGTTGGGGACACTACTAATATGATGAGAGACTTCATACGTTAGAATTCTTACAGCTTAGAAAATGGAGACTTGCATGCTAGCATTTGCAGACTATATGAGTCAGTGCTCCATTAGTCAGGGGCTATTTTTTTTCTTGTTGTTATTCCATGAATAAATTTTAATATATCCAATTTTCCCTATGAACTGTTTATTTACTGCCCATATTAATGCAAGTTGGCAAAAACATTCACATGACTGGAATCTTTTTGAATTCTTCTAGTGCGTATCTATCTCCGGCTTTTCATCCTCTTCATTTCTGGTGAGAAAACTTATTCTCGTGCTACATGTATTTGAATTTACTGTTACTTCTCAGGCATGCAGCATCAGCATAAATCAAAAGGCTGATGCAGAATGATTATGAATCTGGCACGGGGTTGGCCAGAAAAGGGTGTGAGCCTTTCCAAGCCCCGGCTTTTACACAAAGGGTGATTGTGAGGTTTGAATGGGGTGTCTCAGCACTGTGCTTGGCACTCAGGAAACCCTGGTTGAATGGAAACTAGGACGATTCCTTTCATTAGCAATTCCCTGTATTGTTGTTACAATGTACTTCCTTGAGCTGGAGAAACCTAGCATCCTGGGTCCCTGAACGATTGTGTGGAGGGAGTCACCTAGCAACCAGGATCACCCCTGTCAAACTGTTTCAGATGCAAGAAGTAAACTCTTACTGTGGTTAACCTTTTTAAACGTAGGGTTTCCTTATTACAGCAGCCAGCTTGTTAGGCACTACGCCTTACCTTACCAATATGGTCAGTGGATATTGCATGAAGGTTATTAACCATTTATAATATCCTTTCTACCTTTGCAGGCTTCAGAGACTTTGGACTTCCGTAGAAAGTATCTGCTACATAGCTTATTTACACTCTGTGTCTACCAGCTAGTGTTAATGCTTCTCATTTATGGAAGTATCCTGATTCCCCTGTGAGACAATATCATACGTATTGATTTAAGAGTGCAGGAAATGTGACTTTCCTTATTTAATTTCTTTCTTGAGTTCCGTGTTACTGCCATAGCAGAAAAGGAATTCTAGTTGGTTTGGGTTTTTCCTAATTCCTTTTGGAGTTGCATTAGTTCTGGGTGGTGGGAATGGCATCTGGTTTTCAATGTCATCATCGGATGCAGGCCTTGTCATTTCTGCTTGGTATTTCATTGTCAGTTTACTTGGGCTTTTTGCTCATTCTGTAAGGCCTCGTTCTATCGGTCCAAGTCTCCGTATTTTCATGTGCCTTATCGGTACATAAGGATAAAGAGCTTACGTGAGAGTCCAAGGTGCATGGAGCTCTGTCTATGGGTTGATGGGTATAAAAAGGTATGCACACAAAAAAAAAGTCAGTTAATATTTTAATATTTCAAAAATGTAACCCTACCACAAAAAGAAAGCCCCTTGAGGGCAAAAACAGTATCCTGACCATATCCTGGTACCCTGTCCAACAAATCAAGTTAACCTCATTAAGTATTTGCTGCTGTTTTTAAATGATAAAGAATAGGGAGCATCAACTATACCAGGGGTGGCCACCAAGTCGATCG
>PVKE010003428.1:41052-72501 GCA_004027555.1 Craseonycteris thonglongyai | reverse complement strand
GATTGATAATAATACTGTTAATACAAAAGAAAAGAAGCTACCGTATGACATTACCAAATATTCAAGCTAACTGACTGTGTTCTTCGATGAGTCGAGTCGTAACTGTTGCGTTCACGCGTTGCGTCCGGTGACAAGTGTAACACATAAGTCAAAATGTATTGTCTGGGTGGGCGGAGATCACAGTGTCAGGCTGTCAGAATTCTAAAAATTTATGACCTTGGCAAATTCCCAGAATGCATTAAACTATTGCTAGAAAGTTTTGTCTTCTACCCCTTTGTGCTCAAGGCCTTTTTCGCTTGTGCGAACCAGCCACTCGAGACGATTTCGGCCTAACTGCGGAAACATTTTACAAGTACTTTAAAATCATTTATAAACAAACAAACGTATACAAATAATAAAATTTCACCAATTTATTTATTTTTATATCGAGAACAACAAAATTTGATAAATATTACACTTTGTAAATAGTTTTTGTGTGATATTTCATAAAACAATGCCCAAGATGCATCCTAGGTTTATCAGGACACGTATCACAGTAATACGTTACTTCCCGCCTACCTCCAGGCGTGTTACGGTCACAGCAAACCTTGCAGTCCCTTTTTGGCCCTTGTAGTACTATGTGAAACTTCCCATTTAGTCGGATTTCATCGGAATGCGTCGTAGACGCTTGCTCACGATGCTGGCGATATGATCCTCTCAATTGCTCGACAAGTGGTTTTAGAAATCGCAAATGGCTGAGTGGCTTTTCCCCTTTTTTGGTCTTTTCTAGTTTATACAGAATGTAGGAATTGATCAGGCAAATTTCCATGCCCCCCCCCCAAAAAGCTTATGCCACCATTTAAGCGATTTTCACAGAAAACAATACCTTGATGCATATCGGTCTGCCTGATCAACACCACCCACATATTTTATATAATTCAAAACAATATTGGGGTTCTTGACCATTATTTCCACACCACCTCGTGTAATCCTTTTGACCGCCGACATTCCTGTGTCACCCCTCGTAGTCAAGCAAGTGACAATCCTCTCATCTTTCCCCCCTAAAAGTAAGGTGTTACCCCATCGATACACGACCGTGGATTTTTTCGAAAAATTTGGCTTTTTTATTTCCTTGGGCAATTCTTTCCTGTTCATTAGGATCGTTCTGGAGATATTGCATTTCAATTTGGCTAGTTCTTGAGCTAAGACATAACTAGTATAGTAGCAATCCGTGTACATATGGTGCCCCTGAGCACCTGGAATTTTCTCCAACAACATTTTGTATAAGTGTATCAGAATTCTTGATGAAACAGGTAAATCAGGTCTGACCAAGAGCTCTGTTGTGAGTGATCCATAATATGGCAAAATGCAGCAAACGTAGCCGGTCTTCGAGTCAGCTAGAGTATAAACTCTGATACCCCATTTTGTCGGTTTCTTAGGATTGTATGTTATGATTTGACACTTCAAATCAGCCGGGCACTGTATTGGCGCCACTCGAGTTGCTGCTTCAAATCAGCCGGGCGCCGCAGCGGTGCCACTCGAGTTATAAGAGCTACAATCACTTCAAAGTCCATGGTATAAGGAATTCCACCCCAGACATTGCGAGCGATCGACAATCGACCAAAATTGGCCTCACGATCCACCGGTCGATCGCGATCAACTTGTTGGCCACCCCTGCTCTATAGTAATGAGCACACCTCATGCCCAGATCTTGGTCTATAAATACTATTTTCTGCTGAAAGGACCCATGCTTCCTAGAAAAATAGCTGACTTGAAGACCAGGGCTGAGAAAGTTTAAGATAAGGCTGGAATATCTTGTGCTAGAAATCAAAACAATGCTGAGGGGATGGGGGCGGGGGCAGCATGTCAAAAGGACACAGAAGCCAGACTGAGGGACTTCCACTGGCAAAAACAGAGACAATTTGGGCATCATAATAAACAATGATAATTAGTAACACATTGAATAAAATAGAAAAATATAAGTACATACATACATATAACAATAGATGAATTGCAACTGGGTGAGGATATTTACAGAGTATCAAAATACTGCTTCACAAAATGCCTCTTAAGTACAAAGGGGAAAGGGTAGCTTTACAGTGAAGAACACTGGCAGACACCCCCTTAATCAAGTGATCAGAGTGAGCATCATCAGGAAAGAAATGAATTGATCATGCACCAACTAATAGGACACAGTGAGAAAAACTCAGCACCACCTTTGTGATAGGTTTCATACAACTTCCCCCTAGATGTAAATACTCATATGTTTTAATCATACTGTTTTCTCACTGGACTAAAGGCTCCCTTATGCACACAATACTGCCTCTTCTGTGGCTAAAGTCCTATTGTAAAAGTTATCTCTACTTGGGAAACTCCTCTAAAACTCCAAAGTGATTGAGGAAACCAGTTTTACTTGTCAGGTATTTTAACATATCGATGCTGTTCGGCCACTCTTACAGCATTTTCATGGTAAGACTTACCACCCTCAATCTTTAGGTTTAATCAAATGTATTAACATTATTAAGATTCAATTGGCAGGGAAGCCTGAATGGCTCAGCAGATTAGGCACTCAATTTGCAGCCCCAGAGACCGAGGATCAAATCCCAGCCCTGGTCCATGCAGACCATATGCGGACCTGCAGTGTGCTTCACATGTGGGAGGCTCCCAGTTCGGTTCTCACCTCCCCCCCCCACCCTGGCTCAACCCCTGGCTCTAGGGGGTGTGCCTCCCATGCAGACGGCCCCTAGCCTTACCTCTGCCCTGCTCCCCCACCCACCTGTGTGGAACAAAACCATGTCAAAAAATGATGATGTACAACTATGGAGACTACTCTGCACACTCCCCCTTCTCTCTGTCTCTCTCTGTCTCTGTCAAAAACAATAAAATAAATCTTTAAAAAAAAAAGATTCAATTGGCAAAATTTGTAGAGACCTTTCATATACTTTGTGTAAGGAATCGACACGAGAGATCGAGTGGCTAATCATATGCGAGCCTTTATTGGGAGAGGTCCTGGACGAGGTTCAGCGGCCCCAGAAGTAGATGGGGGCTGGAGAAGTCGCACCCTGGAAAGGGAGGGGGCAACTTTTATAGGGCTCTGGGGTGGGGGAGAGGTGGATCAGGTGGCCAATGGAAGTCCTGCCTTCGAAATTTCCCAGGCAGGTTACTGCCGCTTGGAAAGTCTACTTTGCCACATCCTGTTTGCCCGGGGTCCGAGGCCCACCGGCCTTACAGTCCGACCTTTTGGGTATACAGGGGGCGCCGTTCTGTCTCAAGCTACTTCCTGCTGGACTGGGGTGACAAAGGGGGATCCGCGGCCGGGGGTTTGGTTGGAAGCCAGGCATATGGATGGAGAAGCATTTGGTTGATAGTGATTCTGGAGACTTCCTGCATGTGGCTACGGAGAAACCTGAGAAAACGGGGGGGGGGGGGGGCAATCATGAGTAAGGTGACCAGACGTCCCACTTTTGGCGGGACAGTCCCAATTTTTAACAATTTGTCCCGCATCTCGTGGCATTTTAAAAAAGTCCCGATTTTTGGAAAGAATGCACGACAAGCTAGGGAACGGCAGGAGATAGACCAAATTTTTAATCAAGAACCCCCTCCCCCCAGTCAATGGTGTCCTGCTTTACCAATGTTAACATCTGGTCACCTTAATCATGAGCAAAACATAGATTGTAATCAATGGGCCCAAGATAGGGGCCAGTCATGTGATGAGGGTGGATCTCCACCAGCCAGGAAGAAGGGAATTAGATCGCTGGTTCCTGTGGCGCAATTCCTTTCTGAGACAGGTTCCTCCCTTTTCTGCTGTGAGCAGGTTCAGCGCACAGCGGTTTTGGAGGGCGACTTTAGCCACTGAGGTGATTTGATGCTGGAGAGAGGCCAGGGAGGTGGCAGATTTCTCTATGGCCACCTTTAATTTGTGTTCCAATTCCCGAGAGGCATAAAGACTGTGCCCCAGGGAGCCTCCACCTTTGCCTGTAGCGACAAGGGAGGAAGCCAGAGAAATGCTCTTGACCACAGGGAGGAAGATGGCCCTCTTCTGTCGAGTGGAGGGTGGAGCCGTGAGCAGGAAAAATTCACCCTGACTGAAGAGAGTGAGCTGGGGAACTAGGGTTATGGGGATACAAGGGAAGTTGGAGGGGGCATTGATGCTTTTAAGGAGGGTCTGGTTACATCAGAAGAAGGCTCCTCCCAGTGCTGATAATTGGTTAGAAACAGTGATGGTCAGATTGCAGAAGGGCGATGGGGAAGAGAAGCTGACATAGCAGAGGGAGAGATTTTGGCAAGTCGAGTCCTGAAATAAGGGGGTTCCCGTTATGGGGAGGTGGGGAGCCGAGGGTCCGGAGGTGTTGAAGGGTTGATGGAAAGGGATGGCCAGCTAGGAAAAGGGGTCCGCTTTACCTGCGTCGTTCCCTGGTTGAGAGGGGAGCTGCTGGTTAGGGTGAGTTTATTTTTGATGATGGAGTCTGCCTGGCAGGTATGGCATGATTCCTTGGATTGGTCATAAGGAAAACAGGGGGGGGGGTCACCCCAAAGATGTTAGAGGCTGATTTGGGGAAGGAATGGAGATTAGGGCCTGACATCCCCCCAGTTGACAGTCTGTAGTGGCTAATAGGGACGGGACTGGCCCTTCCCATTTGCTGTCCAGGATTCCTGGACATAGAAGCGCCATCGGAAGGGATTAAGGGATTAACAATCCTGTGGAGATCCAAGGGGCAGGTTAGCTAGGAGGAGAAACAAGTAAATTATGTTGAGAGATGGTGACATGTCACAGTCCCCAATTAGAGAACACAGATTAGGAACAGACAGGTGATTGAACCGCGTTCACAGGGTGTCCAGTGGGTTGGAGCCGCAATGGCGAAGAGGAAGGACAGGATGAGAAAGACAATCTCAATGGCTGCCAAAAACCAGGGTGAGTAGATATTGGTAGCAGGCATCAGACCGTCGGGGGGGGGGGCAGGTCCGTTGGTTCAGGGACTGGTGAGGCGGCTGGACCCTGGCAGGAGAGTTTCAACCTGGTTGGGTTTAAGGGGTGGGATGACCAATTTCCCTGGTCAGGAGCCAGTTCCAAGCGAGAGACGTGATACCAGGAAGGGTGGCCCAGTAGTTTGGCAGCGGTGGGGGTGGTGAGGACAACAGTGTGCGGTCCTGTCCACCGGGGTTTCAGAGAGCAGTGTTGGAGTTCCTTAAGAAAAACACTGTCCCCCGGTTGTAGGGGAAGAGAGGAGGAGTTGGGACCACTGACCACTGGCAGGTGGCGGTCAGCATGTTCCCTGAGGAGGTGACGGAGCAAGGACGGGTAAGGGAGGTAGGAAGCCAAAATGAAGGGCTGAACCGGGAGGTCGTGGTTAACGAGGAAGGGCCGAGCATAGAGCAGTTTGAAAGGGCTGAGGGCAGTGGGGGCCCGGGGAGCCACCCGAATCCTGGTCAGAGCCAAGGGAAGGAGATTGGGCCAAGAGGTCTGGAGCTCTAGAGTGAGCTTAGTCCAATGATCTTTCAGGATCCCATTAGCTCACTCTACCTGAAAGGAAGATTGGGGGTAGTAGGAGATGTGCAATTTCCAGGTGATTCGGAGGCCTTCTGAGACCTGTTGTACAACCTGAGCAGTGAAGGCAGGGCCGTTGTCCAACTGGATGAAGGCAGGAAGACCAGATCGCAAAATGACTTGTTCTAGGAGGATGGTTGTCACCATATCTGCAGATTCCTTAGTGGTAGGAAAGGCCTTGATCCAACCTGAAAAGGTATCAACCATAGTGAACCAGTATCGGAAATGTCTGACTTGGCATGTGGGTGAAGTCAATTTGCCAGTCCTCTCCAGGCTGATGTCTGCGCATCTGATGAGTAGGGGTCCCGGCTGAGTAGGTGGGGCAGGCCATATGGGCCTTTTGCATAGCACCCCTTAGTCCTGGAAAGTGAAAGAGAGGGTCCAGAAAGCAAAACATTGCCTTCGGAACAATGTGTAGGGAGTTGTGGACATCAGACAGGAGGGTTTCAGCCTGTGCCCGTGGAAGAGCAATTTTCTTTTTGAGAGGTGGTACCCTCAGGCAGGGGGTTGGCCTCAAGTGTGGAAGAGGCGCTAACCACTGAGCAGGCCGCCCTGCTACGGCCATCAGGGCCAAGCAGGGAACTGCTGTCCACAAAAAGGGTGAGGTCAAAGTGTTCCAGGGGCCAGTCAAAGAGCCCCTGGTGGGGAAGAGCTCAGGGCCTCAACAGCCTGAGGGCAGGAGTGTGAAGGGTGGGATAGGTGGGCAGTGGCTGGCAAGAGGGAAGCCGGGTGAAAGGGAGGGGAAGGATATAGGGAGATAGTAGAATCTTCGATAAACAAGAGATGGAATTCCTGGAGCCTGGAGGGACCTAAAAGGGAGAGACATTCGTGTCCCAAAAGGTCCATCAACCTGTGGGAGAAAATACTGAGATAGGCAGGGCCAGGGTGAGTTTTAAAGCTTCGTTGATAAGCTCGGCTGCAGCCGCCAAAGCCCGGAGACAGGGCTGCCATCCCCGGACTGGGGTCCAGCTGTCGGGAGAGGTAGGCCAGTGGCCGATGTGAAGGGCCCACGGGTTGGGCCAGGAGGCCGGTGGCTATGCCATGGCATTCATCTGTGAACAGATGAAAAGGACGATCGGGGTTAGGTAGCGAAAGAAGAGGGGACAAAACCAAGGCATCCCTGAGAGCTGTGATAGCTCGGCGGACATCGGAGGGGGAAATGGGTGATCCTGAGGGTGCGTCCTTGGCTGCCAGGTAGAGTGTTCTGGCGAGAAAGGCAAAGTTGGGAACCCAATGGTGGAAGAACCCAACCAGCCCCAGAAAAGAAGGAATCTGATCTGCTGTTTCTGGCGGTTGAAGCTCTCGGCTGGCCTCAGTGCGATCAGAGGTAAGGCTTTTGGATGTCAGGGTGAGACAGATGCCTAGATATGTGACAGAGGCAGAGGACAGTTGGGCCTTGGCTGGAGAGACTCGATAGCTATGTGAACCCAGATAATTGAGGAGAGAGGCAGTGTGTTGGGGATGCATTCAGAGAAGGGCTGCATAGAAGGAGGTTATCCACACATTGAAGTAGAGAGTGCTTGGACTCAGGGGGCAGGAGGTGAGATCCCAGGCCAGGGCCTGCCCAAACAAATGTGGGCTATCCCAAAAGCCCTGGGGAAGAACTGTCCATGTCAGCTGCTGAGCTGCATGGGTGTCTGGGTCCTCCCAGGTGAAGGCAAAGAGGAAGTATGAATCCGGTTGTAGGGGGACTGTGAAGAAAGCGTCCTTAAGATCCAGGACAGTGAAATGAGTAGTGGACAGGGGTATGTGGGAAAGAAGAGTACAGGGGTTGGGGACTACTGGATAAAGGGGGACCACAGCCTCATTAATGAGGCGGAGGTCTTGAACCAGGCGGTAGTTACCTGAGGACTTGCAGACTGGCAGGATGGGGGGTGTTGCAGGGGGAGTCAGTGGGGATAAGGAGGCCTTGGCCAAGGAGCCCAGAAATGATAGGTTTAAGTCCCCTGCAGTGGGCCTCAGAAATGGGAAATTGAGGGCGAGATAGAAATTAGGTGGGGTCTTTTAGCCGGATGCGGACGGACTGGTGGTGGGTAGCAATGATAGGTTTGGAGGTGCCCCAGACCTTTGGGTCTACTTTGTCTGGGGGCAGCAGAGGATAAGGGGTTTGGAAGGTAACAGGCCCAGTTGTAGACTGAATGAGGGGGAGGGGGAAGTGAGAAGAGGAAGCTTTGGGGGAGAGCTGGAGCATGGCTCCCAGGCAGTGGAGGATGTCCCTGCCGAGGAGGGAGACAGGACAGGAGGGTATGACCAAAAAGGAGTGAATGGCCCTCTAAAGAGCAGGAGAAGGGAGAGAGGGAGTCCCATCTATACCCATGATCGAGACCTGGGAAGGGAGGAGAGGCCCGGAAGAAGTAGGCAGAACAGAGTAGGCAGCCCCCGTGCCCACCAGAAAGGAGATGGACTTACCCGCCACCTGCAGCGTTACCCTGGGCTCGGCAAGGGTGATGGGGTCCTCGAGTCTGGGCATCGTCAGTCGTCGGCCAGCCCCAGGAGTTCGAGCGAAGCCATCGCCTGGCCTGCCTGCCCCCCACATAGAGTCGTGGAGGGAGGGGCTGCCAGGGGGCAGTCGCTTTTCCAGTGGCCCGGCTGCTTGTGAGCAGGGCAAGGCTTGGTGGGCGGCCTGGGGCAGGGGCACCGACGGGACCAGTGGCCTTCTTTGCCACATTTGAACAGGCTCCAGGGGAAGCGCTGCGCTGCTGAGGTTTCCCCAGGTTCCATCCGCTGGAACCAGCCTGCCTCAGGGCCGCTGCTAGGGCTTGGGTTTGGAGCGCCACCCTCTGTTGCATCCGAGCCTGCCGGCAGGCTTCGGCTACTTCGTCCCCGGCGGAAACATTTTAAATGCCATATTTACCAGGTCTCAGGCAGGGGCCTGGGGTCCCTGTTTTGCCCGTTTAATATCAGGGACAGATTGAGTGCTAAAATAGGTAGCCAGTACTGTGGCCCCTGCAGGGGCAACCGGGTGCAGGCGGGTATAGTGGGTTAGAGCCTCAGTGAGGCGGTTAAGAAAGACTGCCGGATTTTTGTCCGGGCCTTGAGTCATTTATTGGTTAGTTGGGGCTGTGGTGATGGCAGCGGCAGGCAGGTGGGGAAGTCCAGCCTCCCCGGAGTCGCCATCTTTACATGAAGGGAGGGGGCTTCCCTAAGGCGGGAACCACCATCTTTAACAAAGGAGAGTTAGAGGAACTAACTCAAAGGAGAGGAGGGAGTAGTAGGTCCAGAGGGGACTGGTGGAGCAGGCTGGGTTGGCCCGAAGTATGGAGGAGGTATGGGAGGGTCAGGTCTGAGAAGAGGGGAAGTGAGAGTTTCTGGGGGTTCGGAGAGCGGTGAGGGGTCCGAGTCCAGAGAGTGGTTGGCTGAGAGAGGCAGAGGGAAGGACGGGGAGAAGAACAGGAGTGCAAATCCCAGAGTGTCATGAAAAGTGCCTGAACCTAAGAAACTTCCAACCAGTTGCTCGTCCTGCGGCTTTAATTATTGAGATCAGTGGGGATGTTGAAAGCAAAAATCCTTTTGGGCGGCCAATGAGACTGATTGTCCAGAGGATATTGGGGCCTGAGTGGAGAGGAACAGTTCCTTGGAGAGTCCTAATCTGGTGAAGTTAATAAGGAAATATCCCTGGGATGTCTTCAGGTCAGGTTTGGACTCGGTGTTACCCATGGCCAACCGGTCTCAGAGTGGCAAGAGAGAGAGAGACAGGAGTCCCTGATCCCTGGTCTCTGGCCACAGACAGAAACAGAGAGGTGCCTCTGACTTGTGAGTTCACCTCGCCGAGAGGACGAGCGGGTGGTCAGGACATCTCCAAATCACTCAGGTTCAAAGGAAAAATGAGGGGTCCCTGTTGCGGCCGCAAGGACAGGGAGCCTGGAGGGCTGAGAACTGGTAGGCCAGGGGAAGGAGGGACTTACCTACCCCACAATGGTCAGATCAAGTGCCTGGTCAGTGGCCCCTGGTCGTTCCCAGAAGGGAGAGAAGCAGCTCCCGCAGTGACCTGCGGAGTCTAAAATCTCCTCCCGGGTTTTGGCACCAAATGTAAGGAATTGACACAAGAAATCGAGTGGCTAATCAAATGAGAGCCTTTATTGGGGGGGCTCCTGAATGAGGTTCAGCGGCCCCAGAAGAAGATGGGGGCCGAAGAAGTCGCGCCTCGGGAAGGGAGGGGGCAACTTTTATAGGGCTCTGGGGTTGGGGAGAGGTGGATCAGGTGGCCAACGGAAGTCCCGCCTTCGAAAGTTCCCAGGCAGGTTGCAGCCGCTTGGCCACATCCTGTTTGCCCGGGGTCCCGAGGCCCACCGGCCTTACACTTTGGCCTTAAAGCACTGCTGTTGGTCCATTTATTATTTATTTATTTATCTATTTATTTACTTATTTGTCAGAGTCCAGCTCCAGCAGGTCCAGGGGTCCCCAAAGGTGTGGACAGCGTCGGCAGGGGGAGAAAGAAAACAGGCAGCTCCTTATGCAGCTTGCACGATCAACAATCCAATCTCTTTTATTTTTCTTTTTTACATTATATTAATACCCCAAGATTACATAAGCCCCTTTGTTTGTGGTTACAGTTTAATATCCTGATTCCATCATAAGCCCCTTCATTTATGATTACATTTTAATATCCTGGTTTTGACTATGATCTATTCTTTTCATTTTTAATTTCTATTGCCAACTTCCTTAACATATTGTCTTAAACATATTCTATTACCTTACATCCTAACTAAAGGTTAGTCTATTATTATTCTCTAGAATTCTGTTAATCATTCTCTACAAAGTTCTGTGTCTTGTTCTATTATTGTTTCACTATATAATCATAAATATTATAGATCTTAAACTCAAGCAAGTTTCAAGCAGACGGCAGGTAGCCACCATGTCTATATTTTAACCCTGTGGTTGTCTGCCTGTCCAGCACCTCTCCTACTCTCGAGATTTATATTTCTCATAGCTGTCTCTATGATAAGACACCTGACTGCACCACCGGTAATGGTAAGGTCTGAGCTGTCTCTGAATTGCCCTCTTGAACTTAGGCCTGGGAGTAGTCTGAAAGAATCTATATCCTTCGATGTTTCTTCCTTTAGGTGGTTCACATAGTTTCCCAATAATATAAATGTCTCCTACAATAATATTTCTTAAGGGAGTTTCTGTGTAAGTAATTTTCATCTTAATCCTTCCCCCATGGAGCAAGGCCTCATGGTCATATTAACATTTTTCCAAATATTTTTATCTTTTCCAGTCTCACTCAGCCCCCCAGAATAATTTCCCAAAGTCATTCCCATATCTTGAGAGGCATCCTTCTCAAGAACATAGAGGGTAAAATGGAAATATACAGAGAGAGATATGTCATATGGACCCAATCCAGCTGAACACATGCAGTGCAGGTGTTTTTGCCCTGAAGCGACTGTGTCAAGCAGCAGGGGCGGAATGGCTCCCGACATTCATTCATTCATTCATTCATTCATTCATTCATTTTTATTTACAAGGTTTTTACAAATTATTAAATTTATTGAGATGACATTGTTTAGTAAACTTTTTTATTTTTTTATTAATTGTTAAATTCATTAGGGTGACATTGTTAAAAGTTACATGGGTTCCAGGTGTACAATTCTATATCATATCTTCTATGTATTGCATTATGTGCTCACCACCCAGAGTCAGTTCTCTTTCTATTACCATATATTTGATGCCCTCTCCCTACTCTCCCTTCTGCCATTACCCTCAGTAACCACTAAACTATTGACTGTGTCCATGAGTTTTGGTTTCTGTGTTACTTCAGCTTTATATTCCACCTATAAGTGAAGTCATATGGTTCTTGGTTTTTTTCAGTCTGACTTATCTCACTTAATATGATGATCTCAAGGTCTATTCATGCTGTCACAAATGGCTGTATTTCATCTTTTCTTTTCACTGAGTAGTATTCTATTTGTAAATGTACCACAACTTCTTTATTCAGTCATCTAACAAAGGGAACTTTGGTTGTTTCCACTACTTGGCCACTATGAACGGTACTGAGATGAACACTGGGGTACATATATCTTTATGAACTAAAGTTTTCAAGAGCTTTGAGTACATATCCAGAAGATAGATTGCTGGGTCATATGATAATTCTATTCTTAATTTTTTGAGGAATCTCCATACTGCCTTCCATAGTGGTTGTACCAATTTACATTCCCACTAGCAGTGTATGAGGGTTCCTATTTCTCCACAGCCTCTCCAGCACTTATTATCCCTTGTCTTGTTGATTATAGCCATTCTAACAGGTGTGAGGTGATATCTCGTTGTGCTTTTAATTTGCATTTCCCTAATTGCTAGTGAAGTAGAGCATTTTTTCATATATCTGTTGGCCATTTGTATGTCTTCATGAGAGCAGTGCCTGTTCAAGTCTTCTGCACATTTTCCAATTGCACTGTTTTTTTGCTTCTGAGTTGTATGAGTACTTTTTAATTTTTTTTAAGATTTACTTTTATTGTTTTTTGACAGAGAGAGAGAGAGAGAGAGAGCACAGAGAGAAGGGGGAGGGCCCAGAGCAGTCTCCATAGCTTAAGGTGACCAGACGTCCCGCTTTTGGCGGGACAGTCCCGATTTTTAACAATTTGTCCCGTGTCCCACGGCATTTTAAAAAAGTCCCGATTTTTGGAAAGAATGCACGACAAGCTAGGGAACGGCAGGAGATAGACCAAATTTTTAATCAAGAGCCCCCTCCCCCCCCATCAATGGTGTCCCACTTTACCAATGTTAAAATCTGTTCACCTTATATACATCATAAGTTTTCCATATAGTTTCATTCCACAGGTGGGCATGGGGCTACAGAGGGAGAAACCTGGCCAGGGGCCTCCCACATGGGAGGCACATCTCTGCTGGGGTCCTCCTATATGGGAAGCACTCCCAGGATGGGAGCTGAACCGGGAGCCTCCTACATGGGAAACTCACCCTGGCAAGAACTGAACTGGGGGCACACTCCAGTTCAGCATATGGGCCTGCATCAGCTGGAGCTGGGATTCGATCCTAGGACCCTGGGACTGCAAGACTAGAGCTCAACCCACTGAGCCATCCTGGCATCCCCTATGAGTTCTCCATTTACTTTAGATATTAGCTCCTTATCAGTGGCATTGTTAGCAAATATTTTCTCCCATCCAGTTGGTTGTCTCTTTACTTTGATGGTTTCCTTTGCTGTGCAGAAGATTTTTAGTTTGATATAATCCCATTCATTTATTTTTGTTTTTACTTCACTTGCCTTTGAATTCAGGTTCATGAAGTCTTCCCTGAACCCCAGGTCTATAAGTTTAGTACTGATGGTTTTTTCTATGCCGTTTATTGTTTCGTCTTATGTGAAGGTCTTTGATCCATTTTGAGTTAATATTGGTATATGTTTACTGTTCACAGTCCAGACTCATTCTTTTGCATGTGGTTTTCCAATTTTCCCAGCACCATTTACTGAAGAGGCTTTCTTTTCTCCATGGTATATGTTTTGCTCCTTTGTCAAAAATTATCTGTCCATATATTTATGAGTTTATTTATGGTTTTTTTATTCTGTTCCATTGGTCTGTGTGTCTGTTTTGCTGCCAATACCAAGCTACTTTAATTATTGATGTTTTGTAATATAAACTGAAGTCGGAAAATGTGATACCTTATTTATTTATTTATTTATTTATTTATTTATTTATTTATTTATTTATTTATTTATTTTTGTGGAGTTGCTTTGGTGATTCAGGGTCTTTTTAACTGTTTATCAAAAAATATCTATAGGATTTTGATGGCAATTGCATTAAATCTGCATATGGCTTTGGGTAATATGGCCATTTTAACTATGTTGATGCTTCTAATCCATGAACATGGAATATCTTCCCATTTCTTTGTGTCTTCTTCAATTTCTTTTAATAGTGTCTTACAGTTTTTCATGTGTAATTCCTTTATGTTCCTTGTTAAGTTTATTTCTAGGTATTTTATTCTTTTTGTTTTGATCACAAAAGGTATTGTTTTTCTCATTTCTTTTTCTGAAGTTTCATCATTCGTATATAAAAATGCTATGGATTTTTGTACATTAATTTTTTTATCCTGCAACTTTACTGTATTCATTTATTATTTCTAACAGTTTTCTGGTGGAGTCTTTAGGGTTTTCTATATAAAGGATCATGTCATCTGCAAAAAGTGACAGTTTAACTTCTTCATTTCCAATTTGGATGCCTTTTACTTCTTTTTCCTGCCTGACTGCTCTGGCTAGAACTTCCAGCACTATGTTGAATAGCAGTGGTGACAGGGGACATCCCTGTCTCATTCTTGATTTTAGAAGAAAAGATTTCAGTTTTTTCCCATTCAGTATGACATTCGCTTAGGGTTTGTCATATATGGTCTTCATTATGTTGAGGTACTTTCCTTCTATAGTCATTTTATTAAGTGTTTTGATCATAAATGGATGTTGTATCTTGTCAAACACTTTTTCTGCATCAATTGATATAATCATATGGTTTTTATCTTTTATTTTGTTTATGTAGTGTATCACATTGATCAATTTGCGTATGTTGAACCATCCTTGTGCCCCTGGGATGAACCACACTTGATCAAGATGTATACTCTTTTTAATGCATTGCTGTATTCTATTTGCTAGTATTTTGTTCAGGATTTTTGCATCAGTGTTCATCAGAGATATTGGTCTATAGTTGTCTTATTCGTTCTGGTCATCTGTGTCTCCGCCTTTGTCCGTTCCAGGCCTCCAACCTGCCCAGAGACATTCTGCACCTTGAACCGCTCCCCCATGCTCCTACCTCAGTCAGTCTCCTCTCTGCTGGTCTCCGTATCAGTCTCTGGGTTGGTCACTGGATAGGTCTCCGGGTTGCATTCTGCAGTGTATCTCCACACTGCTCTCTTTCTGTCTCACTCGCCTCCGTTTCTCCAGGTTTAGGTATTTTCTTGTGATGAGTGGGTTCCTCAGCCGAGGCTATGCATTGCTTAGGGATTCTTGGTTAAATTTTAGTTGTTTAAATTGTTGTCTTTCCAGAAGAAGTTTCAAGAGCTGCTCTCACGCTGCCATCTTGATGGCATCTCCCAAATTTTTTACAATAAGTACACGTTTTAATAAGAGAAAAATCATTATTTTACAAATACTTATCCAGTAACTTTCACAATCTTCTCTGAGGGCATACAATCTAGAGCAGAAAGGTAAAGTGAGAAAAACACACATACAGGATAAAAACACATAATAAGAAAAAAAGATCACGCTGACTCACACTCTACATTCAATTAAGTGCCTTCAAGTAACTGTAGAGTAGAAGAGTGTAGGCTTTAATCTCAGACCTATCTGGGTTAACTCCAACACTCCATTTTGCCATCTGAGCATTATTGAGTAAGTTTCTCTAAAGTTTTCTCACTTTTAAAAATAGGATTTTAATTTCCATCTCACTGAGCTGTTACAACCGTCACATGAAAACATCATGTGAAAAGGCTAGCACAGTGTGAATATTTAAGTGTTTTTTAACATTTTTGGTATAACATTAATAAACCTGTGTATACAATATATGATTTGACAAATGGATATCATAATAAACAGCTGAAGGCTGAGAAATGGTCAAGTGAAGAGTAATGGCATAAGCAGAGTAAGGAAAGACTGCCTCAATTTTCTGATCCAGAAAAGTGAGAGATGTCAGTATTTCCTAGAAAGAGGAAGTTCATGACTGATTCTATAAATTAGTTGAGATTCAGAAAAAGTGAGATAAGCCTAAACCATGGGATGTCCACACTATGCCTATAGCACCAGTTAGGACACGTCAGACTGCAAGTAACCAAAATGCAACTAAAGTTGTCTTATACAATAAGGAAACAATTACTCATATAACAAGAAGTTTGGCATTTGGGAAATTCCAACAGTTTGAAAATGTGAACAAAGACCATATTTCTTCTTCCTTTCCACTGTAGTGCACTCTGCTCCATTCTAATACAGTTGCTTACATCATCAGAAGAGGGGCAGGTCTTCCTAAACATCTTTTTTTAGAAGCTACAAAAGCTTTCCCTAAAAAGTTTCCCCCACCTTAGAAAATTTTCCATCCTATTTCATCGGCCAGAATCACCACACATGGGACTCTTCTCCTGAAGCACATGGAGGGTGCATACCAAACAGTTCAATTAGAAAGAACCAAAAAAGGAGAGAAGTGGGGCAAGTGGCTAACAGAAATGCAACCAACAGGGTCTCCCATATCCATCTATGAATAAGACATACAGGGAGCTGAACAAAACATAAAATTGGAACTATAAATGCCTCTATTTCTCACATTGCGTGGCTGGATACTTTCCAGACATCCCTTGTATATGAAGTGAAAAAAGAGGGTCAAGGGATGAATGTCCCTGGGCTGGGATATAAGCATGGATTCTTGAGCAGGAAAAAAAGAGCCTTATTTCCCATCAGTCACTGGTGGGATGACTAAAGATGCTAATGGACTCAACCAAAAAAATGGCCGGAGACCTGAGATGAAAGAACAAGAAAAAGTGTGTAGGTGCACTCCATCCACAGCATTATAGAAAGAGATATCCCCAGTCCCATGATCTAGAAAAACTCCCACCCGGTGAAGAGCTGGCTCTTGCTTGGTAGGATTTACAGGAGAGCTTGTTAGGGGCCAGTAGCCAGCATAACTCCAACAAATAGCCCAAATACCCATCTCAGGACACATTTCTGAACTACCAACAACCCCCATGACGTCCTCCTGACAGACCCCCACAGCAGTCTCCAGGCTGTCTTGGCTTTCAACTTCCCAGTAATGTTTCCCTGAAGTGAAAATGTTTTGTCCCAAAACACAGGGTAAGTGCTGAAATCTCTTCACAGAATGAGCGGTCTGCTGTGGATTCCTCCATCCAGTCAAGTAGTTCCATGTAGAAAATAATGGCCAAGAACTGGATGATGCTCCATTTTTCACGTACTTCCCTTTCTGGAAGACAAGTTTGGGATGAGCTGTGTCTTCAGCTAGACTGATAGCCACTGTAGAGAAAATGAAAGCTGAAATAAATAATGCAACAACTTACCATCAACCCTCCTCCAGAAATGTCCATCTTTTCCAGGTTCAGTTCCATCCTTTCCTCCTAACTAGTGCTGTCAGAGATGAGATTCTCACTGCTACTCCGCTGATCTTCAGCTGGGTCTAGTGGGCCATAGTATGACCTGTAGCAACCTGAAATTATCATTTCCATTCTACTCTAAAAGACTAAGACCTAGAAAATGGGTAGTTCATTATTCCATGGCCCTAAGTCTTCACAAACAGCATAAAATTTGGGAAAACATTAACAAATTCTGACTGGTTAAATAAGAAGAACTAGACCAAAGCTGTTAGCTGGCTGGTTCCTTTGTACAGGTACACATGGATGTCCTCAATAACAAGGTTTCTCTTCACTGATTCCAGTTGTTCCCTGGGTATTTCCACAGACTCCCAACAAATAACTCAAAATGGAACTCCTTATTCTAAGTCCCCTTCCACCCTCTTGGGACTAATCCTCCCACAAATGCAGACGTTATTGTTTTCTATGTCCTCTAAGGTTTAAGAGCATTACCTGTACCCAGACACTCACACTTTGAAATCTTGAGGTTATTTGACTCTTCTCTCCCTCTGATTGGTGATGACTAATTACCGGTAGTCACTAAGTCCTACCAATTCTTTTCCTCCTCTTCATTCCCAACTGCCACCATTTTCACTCGGACCTTCAGTATCTTTCACTTTAACTCTGTCCATAACATCTTCCCCAGCCTCTCTGTCTCCAAATTCTCTTTCCTCCCAGATCTCTTGATGTCTTTCTTAAAAAAAAAAAAAAAAAAAAAAAAAGGAGAAATCAAAAGGGAAATAGAAAGATTGAACTGAACAGAAAGGAAAGCATAACATACTGGAATTTGTGGGATGCAGTTAAAGCAATAAAATAATTAAGGATAATTTTATAGGGCTAACCTATATTAAAGAAGAAGAAAGTTCTTAATTTGTCATTTTTTTAAATCAGGAATGAATGTTAGGTTTTGACAAATGTTTTTTCTGCATCTACCAAGGTGATCGTAGTTTTCCTTTTTTTAGTTTACTAAGGTGGTAAATTACATCTGTTTTTCAAATGTTAAACCAACTCTGCTTTTCTGGTATAAATCCCATTTGGTTGTGATGTTTTATCTTTTTAATATATTGTTAGATTCAATCTTCCAAAATTTTCTTTAGAATGACTCCATGTTCGTGGGGAGCATTAATCTATAGTTCTTATCTCTTGTACTGTCTTTGTCTGATTTTGGTATCATGGTAATGCAGGCCTCATAGAATGAATTGGGAAATATTCTCTCCTCTTCAATTTTTTGTAAGAGTTCACGTATTAATAGAACAGATATTTATTTCTTTAAAGTTTTGTGGGGAAGACAGGATGGCTCAGTGGGTTAAGTGCTCATCTTGCAGCCCCGGGGTCCAAGGATTGAGTCTCGGTCCCTGCCTGTGAAGACCCATATGCTGAAATGGGGTGTGCTTCCCATGTGGGAGGTCCCCAGTTCGGTTCTTACTGGGGCGAGCTTCCCATGTGGGAGGTCCCTGCTTCGGCCCCCAGCTTGTGAGGCCCTGCCTCCCATGCAGGAGGCCCCCGCCCAGTTTCTGCCCTGTGTGGCCCCCACCCACCTGTGTGGAAGGAAACAATGTCAAAAACTGATCAAGTACAACTATGGAGACTGCTCTGGACCCTCCCCCTTCTCTCTGTCTCTGTCTCTCTCTGTCAAAAACAATAAAATAAATCTTAAAGAAAAAAGTTTTGTGAATTCACCAGTGAAGCCATTTGGGATGGTTTTTAACTACAAATCAATCTTTAGTAGAATTAGGTATTCCAGTTATTTATTCTTTTCTTTGTTTTTTAAGATTTATTTTATTGTTTTCTTTGACAGAGACAGAGAGAGACAGAGAGAAGGGGGAGGGCCCAGAGCAGTCTCCATAGTTGTACTTCATCAGTTTTCAACATGGGTTTCATGCCACATAGGCAGGCAGGGGCCAGGCAGGGGCCACTCAGGGTGGGAACTGGGCTGGGGGCCTCTCCCATGGGAAGCATGCCCCCTCAAGCCAGGGCCAGGGGCCAAACTGGGGGGCGAGAGCCAAACTGGGGGCCTGCCTGCATGGAATGTACACCCCAGTTCAGCATATGGGTCTGCATGGGCCAGGGCCAGGATTCGATCCTCAGTCCTCAGGGCGGTAAAGTGGGCACTTAACCCACTGAGCCATCCCGGCTTCCCCTACAATATTTATTCTTGAGTAAGCTTTGAATATTTGTGTCTTTTAAGGCCTTTGTCCACTTCACCTATGTTGTCCAATGTATCAGCATAAAGTTGCTCATAATATTCCATTATTAAGGTGACCAGATTTTAACACTGGTAAAGTGGAACACCATTGACCAGGGGGGAGGGGGGTCCTTGATTAAAAATTTGGTCTATCTCCTGCCTTTCCCTAGCTTGTCGTGCATTCTTTCCAAAAATCGGGACTTTTTAAAAATGCCGCGGGACGCAGGACAAATTGTTAAAAATCGGGACTGTCCCGCCAAAAGCGGGATGTCTGGTCACCTTACCTATTATCCTATTGTCATCTGTTGTGATGTTGCCTCTTGCCTCTCATTCTTTTCTTAAGACTTATTTTATTGTTTTTGACAGAGAGACAGAGAGAGACAGAAAGAAGTGGGGAGAGCCCAGAGCAGTCTCCATAGTTGTACATCAGTTTTTTGACATGGTTTTGTTCCACACAGGTGGGTCAGGGCCACACAGGGCAGGAATCAGGCCCGGGACTCCCACATGTGAGGCACACCCCCGAGAGCCAGGGGTTTCCCACATGAGAAGCAAGCCCAGGCAGGAGTCAAATCAGGGGTGCCCACATACAAAGCTTGCCCTGGAGGGAACTGAACTAGGGTAAAAGCACACACCAGTTCAGCATATGGGTCTGCATGGGCTGGAGCCAGGACTGAGACCAAGACTGGGATTGGGACTTGATCCTTGGACTTCGGGGCTGCAATTCCAGCACTCAACCTGCTGAGCTATCCCGGCTTCCCATCTCATTCTTTTTTTTTTTTTTTTTTTTTTAAGATTTATTTTTATTGTTTTTGACAGAAACAGAGAAAGACAGAGAGAAGGGGGAGGGCCCAGAGCAGTCTCCATAGTTGAATTTCATCAGTTTTTGACATGGTTTTCTTCCACACAGGTGGGCAGGAGCCGAGCAGGGTGGGAACTGGGCTGGGAGCCTCCAGCATGGAAGGCACGCCCACCTCGAGCCAGGGGCCAAACCAGGGGTCCTCCCACATGGGAAGCACACCTGAGTTCAGCATGTGGGTCTGCATGGGCCAGGGCCAGGATTCAATCCTTGGTCACTGGGGCTGCAAAGCGAGCGCTCAACCCACTGAGCCATCCCAGCTTCCCCCCCATCTCATTATTGATACTAGTAATGTGTGTCCCTTCCTCTCTCCTACTTCCCTCCTTCCCTTCCTTCCTTCCTTCCTTCTTACTTTCCTTCCTTTCTTCTTGGTTAAAGGTATATCCAAAAAATCAATATGCTCAAGAAAAAAAGTTTCTGGCTGTATTATTTTCCTGCTGCTTTTCTGTATTATGTTGCAATTACTTCTATTTCCATTCTTTTGTTTACTCTGGGCTTCATTTGCCTCTTTTTCCAGTGTCTTAGGTGGAAACTGGACACTGATTTAACAACTTTCTTCTTATTTAATATAGGTTAGTGCTATAAATTTCTCCTTAGTTATTGCTTTAGCTGCAGTCCACAAATTCTGATTTGTGTTTTTCTTTCCATTCAGTTCAAAGTACTTTCTAGTTCCCTTTTGATTTCTCCTTTAATTCATGGGTTACTGTGTGTTATTTAGTTGCCTAATATTTTGGGATTTCCCAAGGATATTTTTGTTACTAATATCTAACTTAAATGCATTATGGTCAGAAAACATACTTTGTATAACTTGAATCCTTTGATTTAATGAGATTTGTTTTATGGCCTACCTTGGTCTATCTAGTAAAACATTCCATGTACATGTAAAAACAATGTGTATATTGCTGTTCTTGGGTGTTCTATAAATATCAGCAAGTTGGTTGCTAGTGTTCTTTAAGCCTTGCTGATATTTTGCCCACTTGTTCTAAAAATTTTTGAAAAAAGTATTGAAAACTCCAGCTAAAATTGTGGATTGGTCTATTTCTCTTTGCAGCTCCATTAGTTTTTATTTAATATATTTTGAAGCTGTTATTGGATGAATAAATGTTTAGAACTATTATGTCCTCCTGATAAATTGACCCCATTGATCATTAGGAAATGATCTTCTTTATCTCTGGTAATATTCTTTGCTCTGAAATCTACTTTGATAATATAGCCACTCAAGATTTCTTTTGTTAGCATGGTGTATCTTTTTTTCATTGTTTTACTATTAACACATGTGTGTTTTGTTTTTATTTTATTATTATGTGTCTTTAAATTTAATATTCCCTCAGCCTATTGTTTTCTTGTGTTTTTTTTTTAAATCCAATCCAATCTCCAGCTTTTGATTAGGATATTCAAACCATATATATTTAATATGATTATTAGTATGATTAGGTTTGTATCTATCGTCTTTTATATGTTTTCTATTTGTCCTGTTCTCTTCCTTTTAATGCCTTCTATTTTACTAATCAAATACTTTTTATGATTCTACTTTATCTCCTTTGTTAACTTATTAGCTTTGACTCTCTGTTTTATTTTAGTGGTTCCTGTGAGGCTTATATTATACATCCTTAATTTATCAGAGTCTACCTTCAAGTGATACTATACCAGTTCACATATAAGAACTGCAGAGTATACTTCCATCTCTCCTCTCCCAAGATTTATGCTATTGTTGTTGTATACTTTACTAGTAAACATATAACAAACTCCACGGTGTTATTTTTTGTCTGTCTGTTTAAACATTCAATTACTGTATTAGTCAGGGTTCCCAGAAGAAACAGAATAGGATGTATGTGTATACATAGAGTGAGAGATTATAAGGAATTGGCTCACATGATTATGGTGACTGGCAAGTCCAAATCTGCTGTGTGTGGGCAGGCTCAAGACCCAGGGAAAACTGATGTTCCAGTTCAAAGGCCATCAGAGAGGAAGAGAAAAGGCTGCAGATGAAGTCTGAGACAGTCTACTGTAGAATTCCCTTTAGCTGGGAAGAGCTGTGAAGGTTAACCATTGTTCTAGTTAAGCCTTCAGCTTGGTTATATGGAGGACAATCTGCCTTACTCAAGTTTCCCAATGTAAATGTTAATCACATCCAAAATACAGCACCCAAATTAATATTTAACCGAATATCTGGGCATCCTGTGGCCCAGTCAAGTTAACACATAAAATAACCTTCACTATTAGCTTTTAATGATATTTAAATAATGTCTGGATAGTATCCAGCCACATAATATGAAAAATGCAAGCTTTTTTATTTTTATTTTCTCAGACAGACTATGTGTGTATGTGCACACACATGCACGGTCTGACAATTAAGTTTGAGAACTCATCCTAAAAAAATTGCTACATACCTCATTGTTGAATATCACTGTGGTTACCTTCAAAGTACTCCCTTGGAAAGCTACACACCAATGCCAACCCTTAGTCCACCCTTCAAAGCAATTTTGGAACTTTTCTGGAATGGCCATCAGAGCTATCGTATTACAATCAATGTTCTGAATGTCATTAAAATGTCTTCTTTTCAATACTTCCTTTATATTTGGGTAAGAAAAAAGTCATTGGGGGCTAAATCAGGTGAGGAGGGAAGGTGTTTCAATACAGTTATTTGTTTATTGGATAAAAAATCCCTCACAGACAGTGCCATGTGAGCTGGTGCATTGTTGTGATGCAAAATCCAGGAGTTGTTGGCAAAAAGTTCAGGTCATTTTTGTCTAACTTTTTCAAGCAGCCTTTTCAGCATTTCCAAATAGTCAACTTGATTGACTGTTTTCCAGTTTATACAAATTCATAGTGAACAGTACCTCTGAAAACAAAAAAGGTTAGCAACATCGTTTTGACTCTTGATTTGGACTGACTGAATGTTTTTGGTTGTGGAGAACTGGCTGACTTCCACTGTGCACTTTGACGCTTTGTTTCAGAATTGTATTGGTACACCCATGTTTCATCACCAGTGATAACACGGCCCAAAACATCATCTTGCCTGTCAAAAAGTTCTTGGCAAACTTGGACTCTCCTTTGCTTTTGTTTATAAGTGAGCTCCTTCAGGACCATTTTTGCATACACCTTTCTCATGCCAAGATTTTCAGTGAAGATTTTCCTAACTGTTTCTCTATCGATTTTTACTTGGTCTGCTATGCTGACGATTTTGACACACAATTCAACGAATGTTTGCTATGTTTTCATCAGTTCTGCTTGTTACTGGCTGCCCTGACCTCTCTTCATCAATGACACTTTCTCTCCCCTCAGAGAACATTTGATCCATTTGTACACTGACATTTTCTTCATGATATTATCCCCATAAAAATGGACTAACAGGTCCCAGATTTTACTTCCACTCTTGTCAAGTTTAACATGAAATGTAATGTTTGTTTGTTGCTCTAATTTCAGCTCTAACATTCTTGCAATGGCACACAAAAACATGCAACAATAATGAACGTCACTCAGCAAGACACCACCACACATCAACACGAACACAGCTGTGAGACACTGATATACCAAAGTTATGAAACCTTGCCGAATTGTTTGTACAGTGCTGCCAGTGTAAGGGCACAGTGGCAAGTTCTCAATCTTAATTATCAGACCATGTGTGTGTGTCTGTGTGTTAGTGTGTGTCTGTGTGTTACAATGTCATTATCATTTTGAGAGACCTTGTATTCCTTTGTGTAGATCTTGACTTTCGTCTGGTATTATTTTCATTCTGCTTGGAGGACTTCCTGTAACATTCATTGCAGTGTTGGTCTGATACTGGTAAATCCTTTTAGTTTATGGATATTTGCAAACATTTTTATTTCACTTTTGTTTTTGTGAAATGAAGTAATAAAATTCTAGGTTAACAGTTTTTCTTTTCAGTACTTTAAAGATTTTGTTCACTTGCATTGTTTCTAATGAAAAATGTAATGTCATCTTTATCTTTGTTCCCCTGTAAGTAACATGTCCTTTTTCTCCTGTTACATTAATTTTTTTTTCTTTATCACTGGCTATGAGTTTTTTACTTTTCTTTTTTATCATTAGCTTTGGTGTGATTTTTATCATAGTTCTTGAGCTTAGGGCTTGTTGAGTTTATTTGATGTGTGTATTTATAATTTTCAACTAATTTTGAAAATTTTGGGCTATTATTTCTTTAAATATATTTACTATCTCATCCCATCCCACTGCTTTCCTTCAGGGATCCCAACTTTCATATATAAGGCTGCATGACATTGTCCCACAGCTAACTGAGGCTCTTTTCATTTTTTTAAGTTAAATGTATTGGGGTGACATTGATTATTAAAGTTACATAGGTTCCAGGTGTATAATTCTATAATACATTGTCTAAGTGTTGCATTGTGGGTTCCAGAGTCAGGTTGTTTTTTTCCATCACCATATAGATATATATATTTTTTTAAAGTATTATTTTATTGTTTTTTGACAGAGACAGAGAGACAGAAACAGAGAGAAGAGGGAGAGCCCAGAGCAGTCTCCATAGTTGTACGTCATCAGTTTTCAACACGGTTTTGTTCCACACAGGTGGGCGGGGTCTGCACAGGGCAGAACTGGGCTGGGGGCTTCCTGCATGGGAGGCACTCCCCCTTGAGCCAGGGGCCGAAGGGGGGGGGGAGGCAGGGGGGGGGGGCAAGAACCGAACTGGAAGCCTTCCGCATGGGAAGCACACCCCAGGTTCAGCATATGGATCCGCATGGGCCAGGGCCGGGATTCAATCCTCGGTCCCTGGGGCTGCAAAGCGAGTGCTTAACTCACTGAGCCATCCCGGCTTCCACCATCACCATATATTTGAAGTTCCCTCTCTCCTCCCCCACATCGCTTTCCCTGTCTATGGTCTGTGTCCATAAGTTTTTGTTTGTGTTTGTTTTGTTTTGATTATTTATTTATTCTGTTCTTTAGATTCTACATATAAGTGAGATCATATGGTATTTGTCTTTCTCAGTCTGACTTATTTCACTTAGCATATCTTCTAGTTTCATTCATGTCGTTGCAAAAGGTATGATTTTATTCTTCTTTATGGCCACCTAATACTCCATTATGTAAATGTACCACAGCTTCTTTCTGCAACTGTTTATTGGTGGGCATTTAGGTTGTTTCCATATCTTGACTATTGTGCATAATGCTGCAATGAACATGGGGGTGCATATATATTTTTGAATTAGTGTTTTGGAATTCTTTGGATAAATACCCAGGAGTAAAATTGCTGGGTCAAAAGGTAATTCCATTTTAAGTGTTTGGAGGAATTTCCATACTGTATTCCATAGTAGCTGGACTAATTTGAAATCCCAACAGTGTAGCAGGGTTCCCTTTTCTCCACATCCTCGCCAACACTTCTTGCTGGTCGAGTTATTGATGATAGCCATTCTGACAGGAGTGAGGTGATATCCCATTGTGGTTTTAATTTTTATTTCTTTGATAATTAGTGATGTTGAGCATCTTCTCATGTATCTATTGGCCATCTGTATGTCCTCCTTGGAGAAATGTCTATTCAGATCTTCTGCCCACCTTGCAATTGGACTGTTTGGTTTTCTTGGTATTGAGTTGTATTAGTTTCTTACAAATTTTGGATATTAACCCTTTATTGAATGCGTCATTGGCGAATATCTTCTGTTTTGTAGGAAGTATTTTCATTTTGTTGATGGTTTCTTTTGCTTTAAGAAAGCTTTTTAGCCTCATATAATCCCATCTGTTTATTTTTCTTTTGCTTCCCTTGCCTGAGGAGATATATCATTGAAGGTATTGCTAAGGGTAATGTCTGAGAGATTACTTCCTATATTCCCTTACAGGAATTTTATGGTTTCAGGTCTTATATTTAAGTCTTTAATCCATTTTGAGTTCATTTTTGTATATAGTGTGAGAATGTGGTCCAATTTCTTCTTTTTTTTTTCATGTATCTGTTCAGTTTTCCCAGCACCATTTGTTGAATATACTGTCTTCACCCCAATGTAAATTTTTTTTTTATAATAAATTTTTTTATTATTGTTTTTGACAGAGAGAGAGAGAGAGAGATACAGAGACAGAGAGAGAACTGAGCTGGGGGCACTCCCCAGTTCAGCATGTGGGTCCGCACGGGCCGGGGCCGGGATTCAATCCTCGGTCCCCAGCGCTGCAAAATGAGTGCTTAACCCACTGAGCCATCCCGGCTCCCCCCCCCCCAGTGTAAATTCTTGTTTCTTTTGTCATAGACTAATTGGCCATATAAATCTGGGTTTATTTCTAGGCTCTCTATTTTGTTCCACTGATCTGTGTTTGTTTTTATGTCAATACCATGCTGTTTTTATAACTGAGGCCTTGTAGTACAATTTGATATCTGGTAGCGTGATTCCTCCAACTTTGTTCTTTCTCAGAGATGCTGTGGCTATTCTAGGTCTTTTATGGTTCCATATAAATTTTAGGAATATTTGTTCTAGTTCTATGAAGAATACCATTGGCATTTTCGTAGAAATTGCACTGAATCTATAGATTGCTTTGGGTAGTATGGCCATTTAAAATATATTAAGTCTTCCTGTCCATAAGCATTGTATGTGTTTTCATTTATTTGTAGCTTCCTTGATCTCTCTCTTCAGTGTCTTACAATTTTCTGAGTACAAGTCTTTTACTTCCTTGGTTAAATTTATTCCTAGGTATTTTATTTTTTGATGCAATTTTAAATGGAATTTTTTCTTAATCTCTCTTTCTGCTAGTTTGTTATTGGTATATAAGAATGCAATAAGAGTTCTGGATATTAATTTTGTATCCTGCTACTTTACTAAATTCCTTTATCAGTACCAGTAATTTTGGGGTCAAATCTTTGGGCTTCTTTTTTGTTGTATCATATAATCTGCAAATAATGACAGTTTTACTTCTTTTCCTATTTGGATGCCTCTTAATTGTTTTTCTTCTCTGATTTCTGTGGCTATGACTTCCAGTACTATGTTGAATAAGAATGGTGACTGGGTGTCCTTGTCTTGCTCCTGATCTTAAGAGAAATGGTTTTAGTTTTTCCTCATTGAGTATGTTAACTGTGGGTTTATTATATACATAGCCTTTATTATACTGAGATATGTTCCTTTTATTCCCACTTTGCTGGAGTTTTTATCATAAATGGCTGCTGGATTTTGTCTAATGCTTTTTCTGCATCTATTGAAATGATCATATTTTTATTTTTCATTTTGTTTATGTGGTATATCACATTAATTGATTTACGCATATTGAACCAACCTGGCATCCCAGAGATGAATCCCACTAGATCATGATGTATTATTTTTTTTTAATGTATTACTGAATTCAATTTGCTAATATTTTATTGAAAGTTTTTGCATCTATATTCATGAGAAATACTGGCCTATACTTTTCCTTTTTTGTAGTGTCTTTATCTGGTTTTGGAATCAGGGTAATGGTCACCTCATAAAATGAGTTTGGGCACCTGCCCTCTTCTTGGATATTTTTAAATAGTTTGAGAAGACTAGGTGTCAATTCTATTTGGAATGTTCAGGTTTTTCAAGCCATCTGATCCTGGGCTTTTGTTTGTTGGGAGCTTGTTGATTCGATTTTGTTGTTAGTAATTAGTTTGTTTAGATTTTCTGTTTCTTCTTGATTTAGCCTTGGAAGTTTGTATGTTTCTAAGAATCTATCAATTTCTTCCAGATTGTCCAATTTGTTGGTATATAGTTGCTTGTAATATTTTCTTATAATTTCTTGTATTTCTGTGGTGTCTGTCACTACTCCTCTTTCATTTCTGATTTTATTTTATTTATTTGGGTCCTCTCTCTTTTTTTCTTTAGGAGTCTGGTTAAAGGTCTGTCAATTTTGTTTATCTTTTTGAAGAACCAACTCTTGGTTTCACTGATCTTTTATATTGTCTTCTTAGTCTCAATTTTGTTTATTTCTGCTCTGATATTTATTTCCTTTCTTGTACTCATTTTGGGCTTTGTTTGCTGTTCTTTTTTCAGTTTCTTTAGGTATAAGCTAAACCCTTTATTTGAGATTTTTCATGTTTCTTCAGGTAGGCCTGCATTGCTATGGATTTCCCTCTCAGGACTGCTTTTGCTGTGTCCTAGAGATTTCGGGTAGTTGTGTTTTCATTCTTATTTGTCTCAAGGTACCTTTCGATTTCTCCCTTATTCTTGTTGTTGACCCATTCATTCATTGTTTAGTAGCATATTGTTTAGCCTCCATGTTTGTGTGTTTTTCAGTTTTTTTTCTTTTTTCTTATAATTGATTTTTAGTTTTATACTGTTGTGGTCAGAGAAGGTGCTTGATATAATTCCAACTTTCTTAAATTTATCAAGGCTTGTTTTGTGGCCTATTGTGTGGTCTATCTTGAACAATGTTCCATGTGCACTTGAAAAAAATATACACTCTGCTGCTTTGGAATGTAATACTCTAAAAACATCAATTAAATCCATCTGGTCTAGTATGTCATTTAAGGCCACTGTATCCATGTTGATTTTCTGTCTAGAAGATCTGTCTATTGATGTCAGTGGGCTGTTAAGGTCCCCTACTATGATTGTTTTACTGTTGTTGTTTGCCTTTATGTCAGTCAATATTTGCTTTATGTGTTTAGGTGCTCGTATGTTGGGTACATAAATGTTTATAAGAGTGACACCCTCATGTTGTATTAATCTCTTTAGAAATATATAATGTCCTACTTTGTCTCTTGTTACAGTCTTCATTTTAAGCTTTATTTTGTTTGATATAAGTATTGCTACCCCAATTTTTTTCTTATTCACTTTTTGATTTTTTTTTAAATCTGTACATTTCATTTAAAATTTTCCAGTGCTCTGTTTTCACCTTCACTAACTTTTCTTCTACAATGTCTAATCACCTATTAGTCTCAACCAGTATTTTTCATTTCAATCACTGTAGTTTTCATCTCTAGAAGTTTGATCTGGGATTTTTTATATCTTCCATGTCTCTATATGCCTATCTACAGAACAGTTATAATAACTGTATAAATGTCCTTCTATGCTTATTCTATAATAACATCTTAGTCAATCCTGGATTCGTTTTCATGAATTGTTCTCATTATGGACCATTGGATCATGTTTTCCTACCTTTTTGCATGTGTGGTAACATTTAATTGGATGTGAGACATTCTGAATTTGCATTGATGGGTATGTACTCTTTATTTTTTTAATTCCAATCAATATTCTTAAGCTTGTCCTGGAATACAGTCACTTGGAAATAATTTGATCATTTTAGATTTTGCTTACATGATTTATAATGTGGGTCCAATGCAGTACTCAGTTTATGATTAAATATTCCCCACTAATGAGTCAAGATTTTCCTGAGTACTCTATCCAGTACCACATGAATTAAGGATTTTCCAGTCTGGCTGGTAGGAATAGGCACTGGTTCTGGTCCTGTGTGAACACAAGAAACTGTTCCTTCTAGTCATTTTGGAAACTTTCTTCCTCATCCGCAGACAGTTCTTCACAAGCATGAACTCTGCTGACAACCCTGCCTTTGTAGATAGATTATCAGTGTTTTCTCTCTCTCTCTCTAGTACTTTGCCCAGTACTCTGCAACTATCACTTTTTTGCTCTCCCTGGACTCAGTTCCATTCAATACATGGTGTTCACTTGACTCCCCCTCTATTAACCCTCTCTGAGATGGCCTGAAAACTCTTTCAAGGCTGTAAGCTGATGCAATCATAGTGCTCACCTCCTCTGTTTCACATTTTTCAGTAATCACTGTCCTTCATTAATTGTTGCCCAGTGTTTTGAAAACTGTTGTTTCTAGCACTATGTTTTGTTTTTGTTTTTGTTTTTTTAATTAACTAAGTTTCAGGCAAAACAGTAAATTCAGTGCTTGTTACTGCAGTTTAGCTGGAAGAGGTCAGCTACAACATGGTTCTTAATCAGGGATGTGCACATGAGAACTACCTGCATAGCTTTTACATTCACCTGCCTTGGTACCTCCCTGGAGATCCAATAAGTTTATCTTCAGTCTCTCCTACACTCATCTTCTCAACCTCAGTTCCTGCCTTTCCCCACAATGCACCTATGGTTTAATCACACTGGATACTCTCCTCTCCGTTTTTCTCTACACCTTAGTTCATGCTGCTCACTCTCCTTTGAATAGTATACCCTCTCTTTCATTTTGGCAAGCTCCTACTCATCCCTCAAATCCCAGAACTATCATCTCTGCTATGAAAACTTCCCTACTTCACCCCAACAGAACTGTTCCTCTGTATTTCTATAGTATTTTATTCATACCACTGATAAACACTTAATCCCACTTTATAGTAAATGATATGTCTATCTCTCCAATTTGCTCATGAATTATTAGAATAGGTCTTTTTCTTTTTGTATCACTAGTACCATATAATGCATAATATGTGTTAAATAAATATGTATTAAATGAAGCATATATCTATTTATTTCTAAGTAGTTACCACTTTTCCTGACCCTCCTGTTAACTGAATGCTCTGTTTCCTCTCTCCTTCTCAAACTTCTCCCTTTGTTTATTCTGTTATTTGAAAGACTTCTAGGGAGCTCCAACTCCTAGAAATTCTGCTCACCTTGGAATTTCTTCAGCATTTCTTTCATCCCTGGTATACAGCACACAGTCTTCACCTTTAAAACTTCAAGGGAATAGTTCACATCCTGGTTCTCACTCCTAAGAAAAGTACAGAAGGCTATTTTTCTTACAAAATAATTGGGGCAGCCAAGACCCCTTCCCCCCCCCTCCCATGTGAAGGTTCCAAGCCCAAAGCTCAGACCTCTTCTCTCCCATTTCTTCTTGGAAAAGTGAACTGAATTTCTTCCTCAATACCCCTGAGGGTATGCCCAGATTGACCTATAAAGTTCAGGTATCTTTTCCCCTTCTATTTTTACTTTTCTACTCACACATCCATAAGAAAGTAGAAGCTCTTACCTGGTTAACAAATCTTTTGGATTCTGTGAAGAGAAGAAAGAAATAAGTAAATTATGAACCTTCCTCTTTAGAACTAGTACTCAACTTTGTGAGCAAGTATTTCTCTGTCAATTGTTTTTGTTAATGTCACATGTTGATCTCATGCTGACAAAGCCAATGGATTGACACCATGTAGTCTTTTTTCTCATGTGACCTCAGTGTATTATTTGACAATGTCCATAAATCAGTTTCTTGAAACACTATTCTTTCTCCTTTAGCACTATGACATTAACTCTTTTGTGGCTTTCCCATTCTTCTCCATCTATTCTTTCAATCACAAACCATAACAAATGTGGTGAAGATGTGTTAGGAAAGTAAAATGGTTCAGCCACTTTGGAAAACAGTTCGAAAGTTTCTTAAAAAGTTAAATATAAATATACACTATATGGCCCAGCAATTTTGCTCCTACTCTCTACCCAAAAAAATGAAAACATATGTCCACACAATAAAATGACAGACAAATGTTCACAGCAACATCAAAAGTAAAAACAACCCAAATGCCCATCAACTGGTGAAAAGACAAGTAAAATGTAGATGTAGTATATTCTGCAATGAATACTATTCAGGAATTTTAAAAAATGCAAATATAATATAAATATATGCTACAACATGATTGAACCTCAAAACACACAAAAACATATATTGTATGATTATTTATGTGATACATTCAGAAAAGGAAAATATATAAAGTCAGAAAGTAGGTTCTTGGGAAAAGCCGGGACGGCTCAGTGGGTTGAGCGCTCGCTTTGAGGCCACGAGGACCGAGGATCGAATCCCGGCTCCGGCCCAGGCAGGACCCACATGCTGAACTGGGGAGTTCCCACAGTTCGGTTCTCTAACTGTCTCTGTCTCTGTCTCTCTCTCTATCTGTCAAAAGTAAAATAGAAATAAATATGCACTGAAGAC